>ML274072.1:328-59896 GCA_005239495.1 Nicotiana undulata | reverse complement strand
TAAAATATAAAGGTTGCAGGAAATAATTATGAAGAAATAAAGTACAAGTTTCTGTAGATCATCAATGTGGATCATCATATAATGACTTATTTGTCAAACCTAAAATGATTGGATATTTCAAATGCCATATTCGTGGACAAAACTAAATAGTATAATGTTTTAGGATATAATGCCTAAAGCACTTATATTTTATTCTTTTCACCAGGAGATACGATACATATAAAAGACGTTCACCGTTTATAAAACTCAAAATTATATACCTAATTATAAAATGGAGTATTTTCTCCTTATCTCAACTTGTTATAATATTTTTTATACTAGATATGATTCATTCAAATATGACACTTCATATATATCATTATCATGATCTCAAGTATATTTTCAAGTATTAATGTAAACTATTTATAATAATTTTACCACCTCAAAAATAATCCTTCACATATTTTTATGCATACAACAAAATCGTGTAACAACAAACCAGTTTCATTTGGTAAAAGAAATAGCTAACATTATAACCTTCGTTATTCCTAGTCATAATATGTAGGTAAGAACAAAATATATAATGATCATGATCATATATATTAACGTCTATAGATATTAAAGTTCATAAAAGGATATACAACCAAAGAAAGAGCATTGAAGTAAAACTCGATTTTTCTCACTTTCTTCTTGAATCATTTCTATGTATTATAGAAAGAACTTTCGGGCTTCGTAAAAAAACTGTCAAATGTGACTTGATTTCCAAAGAAAAACTTTAGGTCTTCACTCAAGTTTGTTTGTCTCCTTTTAATTTTACACGATCAACGCCCATTAACATAGATATGATAACATAATTTGCAAACTCTAAATGTGAAATGAAATTGAAATTTCAATTCCTCCATAAGAAATTGAATTTGCGTTCAGTTTTCTTTGGCAGTTTCTTACTATATGAACTCTTATTCCGCAATAATAACTATGTCTGAACCAATTCACTCCTTGGTGAGTATATGAAGCAATTTAGAACTGGGAGTGTGGTCTCTGATCTCTTTTTTGATGAGAGTTTGAATACTATCAAGACATTAGTATTCATCACTCGTGTTTACCGCATAATTATAACAATTTTGGCTTGTTTCTCACATAAAAATGAAATTATAGAAATGCATTATCTTGGTTGCTGATGTTATCTCTCATTAATCAAAGGAGTCTCGCGAAAAGACAAGAAGGTGTGTGTCTTTTGCTTCTCATTGCATGCTTGGCAAAATTGATTTTGGCTTCATTTTTCAAAATCATTTGTATGTTTCCTTTGGTCGACAAACTTTGACTTCTCATGTGATATGATTTTGGCAAAGATGGTTCTTCAAAACCAAAAACTGACATCGTTGTTATAGGGTATGAAGCGTTGGCTTCTTTTCGTAGGCATTAGGGATTTTTATTAATTAAAAAAATATAATATTTAAATTAATAAGAATGGCAATTAATTAATGAGACTTTTCTAGTTGGGTTCTCATTGTTTTCTCTGAAAGATATATAAAAGCACTCTTTACATTAAATATCCTACTTGATCCGTCTAATGCGTATAGCTAGTTTGCATACTACATATGGACTTTGGCATAAGTTCTTTTAAAATCCCATTGTCTAATTTCTATAATGTTTCAAGGTAGCATTTTCAAAGAAAAACTAAGGTTGCTAATGATGCAACCATTCAAGTATGGCATCTACGTACTATAGTTTGGGGTGATAAAATAAAAAAGTAATAATAATAACGGTGTATATTAAAGAAAAAAAGTAGTTAATATGAATCTAAATTAGAATGTTGGCTACTACTTTTCTAAATAGTTGTGATGGTTGTGAAAGGGTACTAAGACTTTGTAAACATTAGTTTTTTTTATTCTATTAAATATGGTATTTACTCCCTACGGTTCACAGTAAGTGACCAATTTTCTTTTAGCACGCCCATTAGGAAAATACTAAATTTTATATAAAAATACATATTATGACTAAACTACCCCTAATTAACTATTTTATGTGAGTAAGAAATTTTTTTAGGGATATGTACATAAGGGTTATTTTGTAAAAACAAATGGAATTCTTTCTTGATTATACAAATGGACACTTATTTTGAACCAAAATGAAAAAGTAAACTGGTCACTTATTGTGAACCGGAGGTAGTAGTTAATAAGATGGAAATTTTAGTAATTTAACTTTTCACTTAAGATCTTCCCACTTTTATTATAGTGTGTATATATATATATGTTTGGTATATAAACATTCGATACACATAAAACTTTACCTCTCAGTCCTTCAAGCAACGAAATAGAATAACTCTTGATGAATGTTTTCAACTATTTAGTGGACCAAAAGAGAACATAGAGAAAGCGAGAAGAACCACCAAAGTGGAAAGGAATGTGGTATGATGAAGATTATGTACGGTAAAAATCAAAGATGTTCGAACCTGTGAGTTCGAGGGGTATGTCTCGATAATAAACAAGGATCAAAATGAGTTCGGGCCCATCATGGAGGCTGAGATATCGAGACCAGGCTAGATACATCACAGTAACGGAATCACGAGATATTCACAATTGACTATCAATCCCGGCGGGAATCTCGGAGCCAGTAGAGCTATTAACGGTTAATAATGCCAATTATGTATTTTACTTCCACAATTAGGGTCATTCCTTATTTAGGATTCCTCTACCATACAAAGAGGAACTGTCACGACCCCAAATCCTAACAGGTCGTGATGAAGCCTATCGTGGGACTAGGCTAGCAACTATCACAAAACTACACATTTATCTTAATAAGGTTTCTCAAATCATTAATAACCACCATAATAAGTATAAAATTTCCCTAAGTTTTTAACAAGGCATAATAAAATTCACAGTCTAAACTATTCCCCAAAACTGGAGTCAACTGATCACGAGCATCTATGAATAATACTAACACTGCTAATGTCATAAAACAATGTCTCAGAACAAATACTAAATACTAATGAAGGAGGGGAAATGGAAAAGCTGTGGACGCTGGACACCTACCTCGAAATCCCAAAAGCTGAAGCTGAACGGATGCAAATGACTACTGCTCAGAACCAGTACCTGGATCTGCACACAGAGGTGTAAGGAGTAATGATGAGTACGCCAATTCAGTAGTAATGAAAATAAATCAAGTCTGAAGATAAGAAACATACAACACAAACACCAATCCACAAAAATAGTAAAATACCGAGTCAATATAAAATATACATCTAGTACATATGTTTGAAAACCAATTTCCGTAAAAATCCTTTGAACAAGTATATTTTCCAATATATCTCAGTAAAATTCCCAAAATTTCAGTATGAAAAATGAAGTGAATCATAATCAAAACTCAGAAAAAATATCATCATAACCGCCCATCGGGCCAAATCATCACTCATAAATAGTCACTCAGCACCTCACCATCACTCAGTAACAGTCACTCAGCACCTCACAGTCACTCATGATTCCCAATCACTCGTCACTCGACACTCGCACTCAGTAGGTACCTGCACTCGCTGGGGGTGTGTACAGACTCCGGAGGGGCTCCTACAGCCCACGCGCTATAACAAGCCAAATCATGGCATCAATCATCTCTCAGGCACTGAGCCTCTCTCATATCATAAATATCCTCGCAATATTGTCCCTCGACCTCACTCAGTCAGAAACTCTCAACATGCCACTCGGCCATAAATAAACGGGGTTCTCGACACAAAACAATACTTCATTTCAGAAAATAATATTATCATCAAATATGAGTCTCAACTTTTTCACAAGAAAGACTGAGTGTAAAATCATAATTTCTAAGTGAGGAATATCATAAAATAACCCCCAAGGGGTTAAAACAGATCGACACTAGGCCCCAAACATGGCTTACAGCCCAAATATGTCAAAACATAGTAATACAATAAAACATATGCTTTAAAGGCAGTTTCACAACTCAATAGTTGCCTCAAAAGGAACATATTTTCCAAATTTCCAATTTGTGCACGCCCCACACTCGTCATCCAGTATGTGCGTCACTCCAAAACCGTGAAAGGGTGTAAGGTCCGGGGTTTCAAACCTTCAAGACAGAATTTAAAGACATTACTTACCTACAACTAGCCCGCAAAGCTACTGCGCAACATGCTTTCCCTCGAATCAACTTCCGGGTGCTCCAAATCTATCAAGTTCAGATTTTTTACATCAAATTATGCTAAGGAGATGAAACTTAATCGAAAAATATCAACTTTAAGCACAAAACCCGACCCCCGGGACAGCGTCTCGGAACTCGACAAATCTTATACCAAAACGATCCTCATCATCTCACGAGTCCGTACATATAAAGTACTCTAAAATCGGAGTCCGATTGACCCCTCAAATCACCTCTAAAAGGTCTCTTAAACTCAAGCCCTAGTTTTCCACTTTTTCCACTGATTTTCCTTAATTAAACACTGTTAATTTGATCCTTAATCACATATAATCGAGTTAATGAGTCCAATAAGCTTACCTCAATGATGCACAAACGTTTCCCTCTTCAAAAACCCTCAAAAGGCTCGGAACCCGCACAACAATGGTGAAAAGAGGGCTAAAAACCGTTAAGTCCCCTTTTTACACTTTTCTGTCCAGACTTTTCGCTCCTGCGTCATTATTCTCGCACCTGCGGTCCGCACCTTCGCTCAGGTGGACCGCACCTGTGGAAATTCATTAACCGGGCAAAAATCCCGCATATACGGCCCAGGTGTCGCACCTGCGGCCCGCAGATGCGGCTAAAATTCCGCTTCTACGATTCTTCCTCCAGGGGCCTCTGAGCCCGCACCTGCGATCATCAAGCCCGCTCCTGTGGCTCGCACCTGCGGTCAAACATCCGCAGGTGCGGAAATCACAATAGCAGCAACACCAGCAGCTGAAAGCTGCATTCTTAAACTCTAAAATTCCCGTTAACCATCCGAAATCAATCCCGAGCCCCTCGGGACCCCAACCAAACATACCGACACATCATAAAAGATCATTCAGACTTAGTTGCACTCTCGAAACACCAAAAATAACATCAAAACACCAGAATCACATAAAATTCAAGCCTATGAACTTTGAAATTTCTAAATTCCATTAACGATGCCGAAACCATCGAAAACACATCCGATTGACCTGAAATTTTGCACACATATCCAAAATGACATTACGAACCTGTTCCAACTTCCGGAATTCCATTCCGACCTCGATAGCCTATTTTTCACTGCCGACCGGAAATCACCAAAAAACTAACTTTCGCCAATTCAAGCCTAATTCTACACCGGACATCACAAAAATATTCTAAACACACTCATAAGTCCCAAATCACCTAACGAAGCTATCCGAGTTATAAAATTAGCATTCCGAGATTGTTTACCAATAAGCCAACTCTTAGTTGACTTTTCCAACTATAAAGCTATTTTTATATACTAAGTGTCTCCATTCTCACTACAACCATTCTGTACCCAAGCCAACCGACTCTAACACATCATAAACAGTATAACCAACCTATGACAAGGAAAAAACAGTAAATATAATGCAGATTCTACGTAACGACCAGTTGGTTCGTTACATTCTCCCCCTCTTAAATAAACGTTCATCCTTAAACGGGTCTAGAAACAAACCGAGAGTCTCAAACAAGTGAGGATATCTGCTTTGCATCTACCGTTTGGTCTCCCAAGTAGCCTCCTCCACTGGCTGACCTTTCCACTGTACCTTCACTGTAGCTATATCCTTAGACCTCAACTTTCTAACCCGACGACCCAAAATGGCCACTGGCTCAACCTCATATGGAATATCATCCTCGAGCTAAACTGTGTTGAAGTCTAAAACATGAGATGGGTCACCAACATACTTCCGGAGCATCGACACATGGAATACCGGATGCACACTCTATAAGTTGGGTGGCAAGGCAAGTCTATAAGCCACCTCTCCAATCTTCTAAAGTACCTCGAAAGGACCAATAAACTGGGGACTCAGCTTTCCCCTCTTCCCGAACCTCATTACACCCTTCATGGGCGATACCTTCAGCAGTACCTTATCACCTTCCATAAAAGACACATCCCGGACCTTCCGATCCGCAAAGCTCTTCTTCCTAGACTGTGTCGTGCGAAGATGCTCCTGAATCAACTTCACCTTCTCCAACGCATCCTGAACAAAATATGTGCCTAATATAGCCTAGCCTCACCCGGATCGAACCAACCAACCGAAGATCTACACCTCCTACCATATAAAGCCTCATACGGGGCCATCTGAATACTGGACTGGTAGCTATAATTATATGCAAACTCCGCAAGTGGCAGAAACTAATCCCACGAACAACCAAAATCAATCACACAGGCACGCAACATGTCTTCCAAAATATGAATAGTCTGTTCTGACTGCCCGTTGGTCTGAGGATGAAATGTTGTGCTAGAGTACCCATACCTCTCTACACGGCCTTCCAAAACAGAGATGTGAACTGAGTACCTCTATCAGAAATGATTGAAACCAGAACTCCATGCAATCCGACAATCTCCCTAATGTAGATACCACCTAACCTCTCTGAAGTATAAGTAGTACTGATAGGAATGAAGTGCGCGGACTTGGTTAGCCGATCCACAATGACCCAAATAGCATCAAAACCCTTTGAAGTACGTGGAAGCCCAACTACAAAGTCCATGGTGATCCTCCCCCACTTCCACTCCGGAATATCTAACCTCTGAAGTAATCCACCTGGTCTGGTGCTCATACTTGACCTGCTTGCAGTTGAGACACCGTGCTACATGCTCAACAATATCTCTCTTCATCTGCCTCCGCCAATATTGCTGCCTCAGATCCTGATACATCTTCGCGGCACCCGGATGAATGGAATACCGCGAGTTGTGGGCCTATGCTAATATCAACTCTTGAAGCCCATCCACATTGGGCATCCAATTATAGCCCTGCATCCGCATAACTCCATCATCACCAATAGTCACATCCCTGGCATCACCTCAACGGATCCTGTCCTGAAGAACTAACAAGTTTCGATCATCATACTGGCGTGCTCTAATCTGATAATAAAGAGAAAACCGGGAAGCCATGCTAGATAATACCCGCGGAGGCTCTGACAAATCCAATCTCACCAACTGACCTACTAAAGCCTGAACATCAAGTGCTAAAGGTCGATATGCTACTGAAAGGTAAGCTAGACTCCCCAAACTCTCGGCTCTGCGACTCAGGGCATCGGCCACTACGTTGGCCTTCCCCAGATGATATAAAATAGTGAGGTCATAATCCTTGAGAAGCTCTAACCACCTTCTCTGACGCAAATTCAAGTCCTTCTGCTTTAGCAGATACTGCAAACTACGATGATCAGTGAAAATCTCACACTGCACTCCATATAAATAATGGCACCAAATCTTCAAGGCATGAACAATGGTAGCTAACTCAAGATCGTGCACTGGATAATTCTTCTCGTGCACCTTCAACTGTCTAGGCGCGTAGGCAATCACCCTACCATCCTGCATCAGTACCGCTCCCAAACCAACTCTAGAAGCGTCACAGTAGACTGTATAAGAACACGAACCAGTAGGCAAAACCAAAACCGGAGCTGTGGTCAATGCTGACTTGAGCTTTTGAAAGATCTCCTCACACTCCTCGGACAATCTGAATAGAGCACCCTTCTGGGTCAATCTAGTCAAAGGTGAAGCAATAGAAGAGAATCCCCCCACAAAGCGACGATAATATCCTGCCAAACCAAGGAAACTCCTAATATCTGTAGCTGAGGACGGTCTGAACCAACTCTGCACCGCCTCAATCTTCTTCGAATCAACCTGAATACCCTCACTAGACACCACGTGCCGCAAGAAAGCTACCGAACCAAGCCAAAACTCACATATGGAGAATTTTTCATAAAGTTTCTCCTCCCTCAACCTCTGTAACACAACTCTCAAATGTTGAGCATGCTCCTCCTAGCTACGAGAATACACTCGGATGTCATCAATGAACACAATGACGAAAGAATCAAGGTAAGGCTGAAACACGTTGTTCATCAATTGCATGAACGCAGTTGGGGCATTAGTCAGCCCAAATGACATGACCAGAAACTCATAATGACCATATATGGTTCTGAAACCAGTCTTCAGAATGTCAGAATCCCGAATCTTCAACTGATGGTACCCGGATCTCAAATCAATCTTAGAGAACACTCTAGCTCCCTGAAGTATGTCAAACAAGTCATCAATACGGGGCAAAGGATACCGGTTCTTCACCGTAACCTTATTCAGCTGCCGATAATCAATACACATGCGCATAGAACCATTCTTTTTCTTCACAAACAACACCGGTGCACCCCCAAGGTGACACACTAGGCCGAATGAACCCCTTATCTAAGAGTTCCTGAAGCTTCTCTTTCAATTCTTTCAACTCCGCTGGTGCCATACGATAAGGTGGAGTAGAGATAGGCTGGGTGCCTGACACCAAGTCAATATCAAAATCAACATCCCTGTCAGGGGGCATGCCTGGAAGGTCTGCAGGGAATACGTCCAAAAAATCACGGACCACAGGAACAGAATCAACAGAAGAAGTCTCACTACTAACATCCCTCACAAAAGCAAGATAAAATTCACACCCTTTCTCAACCATACGCTGAGCCTTCAATTAAGAAATCACTCTACTAGGCACATGCTCTATAGACCCTCTCCACTCAACTCCCGGAACTCCGGGCAGAGCTAGGGTCATGGTCTTAGCGTGACAATCAAGAATAGCATGACATGAGGATAACCAATCCATGGCCAATATCACATCTTAATAAACCATGCTGAGTAACAACAAATCCACTCGGGTCTCCATACCCTCAATAGATATAACACACGACCGGTACACATGGTCCACAACAATAGTATCGCCTACCGGAGTCGACACATGAACAGACGTAACTAAAGACTCACGGGGCATACTCAGAAAGTGAAAAAAATATGATGAAACATAAGAGTATGTGGAACCAGGGTCAAATAAATCCAAAGCATCACCGTGAGTGACTAAGATAGTACCTGTAATCACCGCATCGGAGGCCATATCATCAGGCCTAGCTGGGAGTGCATAAATACGTGGCTGGCCTCCACCTGCTCGACCTCTCCCTCTAGGGTAGCCTCTAGTTGCCTGACCACCACCCTTAGCTGCATGGGTGGGTGGTGAAGTGACTAGGGCTGATGTCGAGGGCTGAACCCTCTGCTGAGATGAACCACTCGGATGGCGAGGACACTGCCTCCAACCATGTCAAAACTCTCCACACTCGAAGAAACTACCGGGAGCTGGAGATGGGGACTGAAGAGAACCCCTGCCACCATGATAACCACCGGATGAACCATGCATGGAAGAGCCCTGAAATGATGATGCTCTGGAGGAACTCTGAGCTGGAAGGGCACTAAAGGATGAACGTCCCAGATGAGAGCTGCGAGGACCCTGCCCTGAAGATGCGCCACTATAAGCTGGCCGAGCTGGCTGAGGAGGTCTAAATGGACGATCTCTGTTGTGCTGAAATTGACCTATGAAAGGGCCACTGCTGAAACTACCTAATCCCCAAGTCATCTTGGCCTCCCTCTCCTCATGCTCCTGCCTACGAACCAAATCAATATCCCGAGAAATGTTAACAACCTGCTCAAATGTAGCTCCAGACACTCTCTCCTTGGTCATCAAAATCCGAAGTTGATACGTGAGGCCATATACAAACCTCCTGGTCCTCTCCCTATCCGTAGGGACTAACTCAGAAGCATGTTGAGCCAACTCAGAAAACCGCATCTCGTACTGTGTAACTGACAACTCCCCCTGGCGCAGCTGCTCAAACTGCCTACGCTGCTCCTCTCTGTGGGACTGAGGAACATACTTCTCTAAAAAGTAGTGGAGAACTACTGCCAAGTGAGGGGTGCTGAACCAACCGGCCTACGCCCAAATGCCTCCCACAAAGTGAAAGAAGCACCAGCAAACTGAAATGTAGCAAATAAGACCCCACTAGTCTCCAAAATACCAGCAGTACAGAGTATCCTCTAGCATTTATCCAGAAAAACCTTGGGCATCCTCACCCTCTAGGCCACTGAAAGTCGGAGGCTGAAGTGTACTAAACCTCTCCAGCCTACGCTGCTCATCCTCGGGCATAGCTGGGACTACATAGTCCTGAACTGGGGAAATCAGCTGGGCTGGGACTGCCACCGGTGCCTGAACACCCCATACAACCTGCTCATGTGTCCGGGAAGCTGGAGTCTGAGAGCCTCCTCCGGCCTGAGTTGTAGCGGCAGTAGTAGACATAGCGACTGCCTGAGCCAAACTGGTACACACTGTCAAGTTCTGAGCCAGGGTCTCCTGAAGACCCGGAATGACAATAGGCACTGTCGGTGCCTGAGCCTGTCCCGCTGGGGCACCCTCAGTGGGAACCTGCTCTTGAATAGTAGGGGGATCCTCTAGTATTATCCTGGCTGCTGCACGGGCTGGTCCCCTAACCCCACCACGACCTCGACCCCTCGTGGATCCGGATGGTGTATAGTCACCCTGATCTGTAGCGCGTGTCCTCACCATCTGTGAGAGAATGAAACAACAGGAGATTAGATTTAAAGAACCAATAGAATGGCACGACAAAGTTAAAGAAAATGAGATTTTTCCTAGGAGTTCTGTAGCCTCTCGAAGATAAGTACAAACGTCTCCGTACTGATCCGCAAGACTCTACTAAACCATCCCATGACCGTTGAGTCCTATGTAACCTAGAGCTCTGATAGCAACTTGTCACGACCCCAAATCCTAACAGGCCGTGATGGCACCTATCGTGGAACTAGGCTAGCCACTATGACATAGCTACACATTTATTTTAATAAGGTTTCTCAAATCATTAATAACCAGCATAATAAGTATAAAATTTCCCTAAGTTTTTAACAGGGCATAATAAAATTCACAGTTTAAACTATTCCCCAGAACTGGAGTCAACTGATCACGAGCATCTAAGAATAATACTAAACACTGCTAATGTCATAAAACATTGTCTCATAACAAATACTAAATACTAATGAAGGAGGGGAAATGGAGAAGTTGTGGACGCTGGACAGCTACCTCGAAATCCCAAAAGTTGAAGCCGAACGGATGCAAATGACTACTGCTCAGAACCAGTACCTGGATCTGCACACATAGGTGCAGGGAGTAATGATGAGTACGCCAACTCAGTAGTAATGAAAATAAATCAAGTAAGAAGATAAGAAACACACAACACAAACACCAATCAACAAAAATAGTAAAATACTGAGTCAATATAAAGTATACATCTAGTACATATGTTTGAAAACCAATTTCGTAAAAATCCTTTGAACAAGTATATTTTCCAATGTTTCTCAGTAAAATTCCCAAAATCTCAGTATGAAAAATGAAGTGAATCATAATCAAAACTCAGTAAAAAGATCATCATAACCGCCCCTCGGGCCAAATCATCACTCATAAATAGTCACTCAGCACCTCACCATCACTTAGTAACAGTCACTCAGCACCTCACTGTCGCCCATGCCTCCCAATCACTCGGCACTCGCACTCAGTAGGTACCTGCACTCGCTGGGGGTGTGAACAGACTTCGAAGGGGCTCCTACAGCCCAAGCGCTTTAACAAGCCTAATCATGGCATCAATCATCTCTCAGGCACTCGGCCTCTCTCATATCATAAATATCCTCGCAATATTGTCCCTCGGCCTCACTCAGTCAGACACTCTCAACATGCCACTCAGCCATAAATAAACGGGGTTCTCGACCCAAAACAGTACTTCATTTCAGAAAATACGATTATCATCAAATATGAGTGTCAACAATTTCACAAGAAAGATTGAGTGTAAAATCATAACTTCTAAGTGAGGAATAACATAAAATAGCCCCCAAGGGATTAAAACAGATCGGCACTAGGCCCCAAACATGGCTTACAGCCTAAATATATCAAAACATAGTAATATTATAAAACATATGCTTTAAAGGCAGTTTCACAACTCAATAGTTGCCTCAAAAGGAACATAGTTTCAAATTTCCAATTTGTGCACGCCCCACACTCGTCATCAAGTATGTGCGTCACTCCAAAACCGTGAAAGGGTGTAAGGTTCGGGGTTTCAAACCCTCAGGACATGATTTAAAGACATTACTTACCTCAAACTAGCCCGCAAAGCTACCCCGCAACACGCTTGCCCTCGAATCAACTTCCGGGTGCTCCAAATCTATCAAGTTCATATTTTTCACATCAAATTATGCTAAGGGGATGAAACTCAATCAAAAAATATCAACTTCAAGCACAAAACCCGACCCCCGGGCCAGAGTCTAGGAACTCAACAAACCTTATACCAAAACGATCCTCATCATTTCACGAGTCCGTACATATAAAGTACTCTGAAATTGGAGTCAGATTGACCCCTCAAATCACCTCTAAAAGGTCTCTTAAACTCAAGCCCTAGTTTCCCCCTTTTCCACTGATTTTCATTAATTAAACACTGTTAATTTGATCCTTAATCACATATAATCGATTTAATGAGTCCAAAAAGCTTACCTCAATGATGCACTAACGTTTCCATCTTCAAAACCCTCAAAAAGCTCGAAACCCGCACAACAATGGTGAAAAGAGGGCTAAAAATCGTTATGTCCCCTTTTTATACTTTTCTGCCAAGGATTTTCGCATATGCGGCCTTATTCTCAATCCTGCGGTCCGCACCTGCCCTCAGGTGGACCGCACCTGCGGAGATACATTAACTGGGCAAAAATCCCGCATCTGCGGCCCAGGTGTCGCACCTGCGGCCCGCATATGCGGCTAAAATTCTGCTTCTGCGGTTCTTCCTCCAGGGGCCTCTGAGCCCGCACCTGCGACCGTCAAGCCCGCTCCTGTGGCTCGCACCTGCTGTCAAACATCCGCAGATGCGGAAATCACAGTAACAGCAACACCAGCAGCTGAAAGCTACATTTTTGAACTCCAAAATTCCCGTTAACCATCCGAAATCAATTCTGAGCCCCTCGGGACCCCAACCAAACATACCGACACATCATAAATGATCATCCGGACTTAGTTGCACTCTCGGAACACCCAAAATAACATCAAAACACCAAAATCACGTCAAATTCAAGCCTATGAACATTGAATTTTCTAAATTCCACTAATGATGCCGAAACCATCCAAAACACATCCGATTGACCTAAAATTTTGCACACATATCCAAAATGACATTACGAACATGTTCCAACTTCCGGAATTCCATTCCGACCCCGATAGCCTATTTTCCACTGCCGACCGAAAATCACCAAAAACTAAGTTTCGCCAATTCAAGCCTAATTCTACACCAGACATCACAAAAATATTCCGAACACACTCCTAAATCCCAAATCACCTAACGAAGCTATCCGAGCTATAAAATTTGCATTCCAAGATCATTTACCAATAAGTCAACTCTCAATTGACTTTTCCAACTATAAAGCTCTTTATAGAGACTAAGTGTCTCCATTCTCACTACAACCATTCTGAACCCGAGCCAACCGACTCTAACACATCATAAACAGTATAACCAACCTATGACAAGGAAAAATAGTAATATAATGCAGATTCTATGTAACGACCGGCCGGGTCATTACATGAACCCTATTTACTTGTAAGGTATTAATTATCACAATTATCATCACGTTCAAGTTCTTACTCACACTGCTGAATACAAAGCTCTGTTATTTACTGTTAACTCTCCATATTTGAGTTGTTCATATTATTATTGGTGTTCTTATTGTTCTTGGCAAACCGTTCTCGAGTCTAATCCAGACCGAGGTCGACAACTTGTAATTATACGGGTTTGGTTCATATATATCATTTAATTCATTTATTTACTTAGTAATTTACCAATTAGCATTGAACTAGATCGCATATCCTTATAACCACATTACAAATTTAATTGTTACTCGTATTTCGAGGTAAACAGTTTGGCGCCCACCGTGGGGCCAAGGATAATAGTGATTTTTTAGTGATAGTTCTGGTATAACACACTATTTTACGCTTGCTTCTTGTCAAGAATTTTGTTTTCAGGATAAAATCATGTCAAACTCACAAAATACAACAACACATGGTGACAACGGCCTGCGACTCCACGGGGGGAACGAGAATGTTATCGCTACATGATCCGAGGTTCCACAAGCTGGTCTCGGAGGAGAGCCACCCACCAACCCGATCGACGTCGGTTCACACATTGATTTGAATGCCGATTTAGGCGGAGACCCCGATGGAAGCGTACACACAGAGGGTCGGACCGATAGTCGAGGTACCTAGGGCAGAGGAGACGAAGTTGTCAGTCTCTAAGTCATATTTGAAATGTTGCAAGCCCAACCGAACGCTATTGCCCAGTTGCAGAATCAACACAGGGCTCTTGATGGGGTCGAGCAAGAGGCTACTCGCCATATCGAGCCACTGCCTGAAAGATCAGGTGACAATACTTCGACGACCGACCCTGCTATAATGAGAATTCTTAAGGGGCTTACTAAGAGGATAGAGTTGGGGGAAAAGAAGATTGAAGCCAACGATAAAGAAGGTGGAAACCTATAACTCTCGAGTTGATCAGATTTCTAGGGCACCACCAATTTTAAAGAGAATGGACTCCAAATAATTTGTGCAAAAACCATTTCCTCCAAGTGCGGCTCCGAATCTTATACAGAGAATCCCTGATATGCCAAAATACAACGAGACCTCGGACCCCAATGAGCACGTTACCTCTTATACGTGTGCCATTAAAGGAAATGATTTGGAAGAGGATGAAATAGAGTAAGTGTTACTGAAGAAATTCGAAGAGACCCTGTCCAAGGGAGCTATGATTTGGTATCACAACTTGCCTCCGAACTCAATCGATTCGTTTGCCATGTTGCCACACTCGTTTGTAAGAGCGCATGCTGGAGCTATAAAGGTTGCAAAGAGAAAATGAGACCTTTTCAAGGTGAGACAGAGGGAAAATGAGATGCTACGAGAATTTGTATCCCGATTCCAAATGGAACGTATGGAGTTTCCACCAGTTACCAACAATTGGGTTGTTCGGGATTTCACCTAGGGACTAAACGAGAGGAGTTCGATCGCATCACATCAACTGAAACAAAATTTGATACAATACCCGGTTGTGACCTTGGACCCCAATGAGCACGTTACCTCTTATACATGTGCCATTAAAGGAAATGATTTGGAAGAGGATGAAATCGAGCAAGTGTTACTGAAGAAATTCGGAGAGACCCTGTCCAAGGGAGCTATGATTTGGTATCACAACTTGCCTCCGAACTCAATCGATTCGTTTGCCATGTGGCCACACTCATTTGTAAGAGCGCATGCTGGAGCTATAAAGGTTGCAAAGAGAAAATGAGACCTTTTCAAGGTGAGACAGAGGGAAAACGAGATGCTACGAGAATTTGTATCCCGATTCCAAATGGAACGTATGGAGTTGCCACCAGTTACCAACAACTGGGTTGTTCGGGATTTCACCCAGGGACTAAACGAGAGCAGTTCGATCGCATCACGTCAACTGAAACAAAATTTCATAGAATACTCGGTTGTGACCTGGGCAGATGTTCACAACCGGTAACAGTCAAAGATTAGAGAGTCGAGGATGAAAAACTGGGAGCCCCGTCGGGTTCAGTGCACCTGAGTCGGTCGACATGTAGAAACCAAAGGGATTTTGACAGAGAATGAAGACCAACCAAAGATCGATATCATCCGTATGCCGCAGACATAAGAAACAACCCTACGAGACGTAATTCCACCTGCAATGATCGTAGGGGTGACCGAGGACATAATCCTCGGGGACTCATGAGCAAGACTGGATTCAAAAAGTACGCGTATCCCACAGAAGCACCTTGATAATCTGAGTATAATTTCAGCGTCGATGCCTCGGGTGTCGTATCGGCCATTGGAAGGATTAAAGACACTAGGTGGACAAGACCGATACAAATCGATCATTCTTAGAGAAATCCTAACTTGATGTGCAAATACCATGTCACACATGGCCATAGGACCGAAGACTGCAGACAACGGAGAGAGGAAGTGGCTCGGTTATTCAATGAGGGTCATCTTAGGGAATTCCTCAGTGACATAGCCAAAAACCACTTCAGGGAGAGAGACGCCGATAAAAAGAATGAGGAAGAAAAACCTCAGCATGTTATCCACATGATCATCGGTGGAGTCGATTACGAGGGAAAACAAACCCGAGATTACATGCCCGAAGGCATCCTTACATTCAACTACGAGAAGACAGAAGGACTTTTCCAGCCACACAACGACACCCTGGTAATTTCTATCTTGTTAAATAAAATTCAAGTTAAACATGTTCTTGTGGATCCAGGTAGCTCAGCAAACATAATCAGGTCGAGGGTCGTAGAACATCTTGGTCTACTTGATCAAATTATGCCCACATCTCGAGTCTTAAATGGCTTCAACATGGCAAGTGAAACAACTAAGGGAGAAATAATCCTACTAGTGAATGTAGCCGGGACCATCTAGGACACAAAATTTCATGTCATCCAAGGTGACATGAGGTATAACGCACTGCTCATAAGGCTATGGATCCATAACATGAGGGTGGTACCGTCGACCCTTCACCAAATGATGAAGTTCCCAACAGTGGATGGGGTGAAAACAGTTTACGGAGAACAACATGCCGCAAAGGAGATGTTTGTAGTCGAAGAGGTAACACCGATACCAGCACCCTCGACCTTAGAAAAGTCGAACATCAAAGATAAACAAGAAGCCAAATTACAATCACTGCCCCCATCCTGGACCGAAGCGGATAAGCAGGTAATCGAAGATGATGAAGAGGATTTTCTCACTCCTCGAACTTTCGTCGTTCCCGAAGAATCGGATGCAACTAAGTCGACGGTTGAAGAGCTGGAACAGGTGATACTCATCGAGTATCTACCCGAATGCAAGGTATACCTGGGGATGGGGTTAACCCCCGAACTCAGGAAAAAACTCATTCAATTTCTTATTGATAACATGGCTTGCTTTATGTTGACCCATTTAGATATGACAGGAATCCCACCCAAGATTACAACTCATCGGTTGAGCCTGGACCCCAAGTTCAGACCAATAAAGCAAAAGAGAAGGCCTCAGTCCGAGGTGAAGCACGCCTTCATAAAGGAAGAGGTAACTAAACTCCTTAAAATAGGGTCCATTGGGGAAGTCAAATATCCCGAGTGGTTAGCCAACGTAGTCGTAGTCCCCAAAAAAGGGAACAAGCTTAGAATGTGTGTAGATTATAAGGATCTAAATAAAGCATGTCCAAAGGACTCCTTCCCTTTGCCTAACATTGATCGAATGATCGACGCCACGGCTGGCCACGAGATACTTACTTTTCTCGACGACTATTCTGGGTACAACCAAATTCAGATGGACCCAGAAGACCAGGAAAAAACTTCTTCTATCACTAAGTATGGAACCTACTGCTATAATGTAATGTCCTTTGGGCTAAAAAATGCGGGAGCTACATTTCAACGCCTAGTTAATAAGATGTTCGAAGAACAAATAGGGAAATCAATGGATGTTTACATTGAGACATGTTAGTTAAGTCCATGTGCGCAGAGGACCATTTGACTCATTTGCAGGAGACATTCGAAATCTTAAGGAAATACAACATGAAACTCAACCCCGAAAAGTATGCCTTCGGGTCGGCTCGGGTAAATTCCTTGTCTTCATGGTGTCGAATCGTGGTATCGAGATTAACCCATAAAAAATCAAAGCCATTGAGGAAATCACCGTCGTGGACAACGTGAAAGCCATTCAGAGGCTAACCGGACGGATAGCTGCCCTGGGCCGGTTCATTTTGAGGTCATCATATTGGAGTCACAAGTTCTTCTCATTGCTTAAAAAGAAAAATGACTTTACATGGACTTTGGAATGTCAGCAAGGATTAGAGGAGCTTAAACGGTACCTATGGAGCCCAAATTTGCTCCACACCCCAAATGTAGATGAGAAGCTATATTTATATTTGGCGGTGTCCGAGATAGCGGTAAGTGGAGTGCTAGTTCGAGAAGAACAAGGTACGCAGTTTCTAGTTTACTACGTAAGTCAAACTTTAGGAGATGCTTAAACCAGATATCAACACCTAGAGAAATTAGCACTTGCACTAATAAGCGCATCTAGTAAACTAAAGACATATTTCCAGTGTCATCCTATATGTGTCATTACCACATACCCCCTTCGAAATATATTGCATAAGCCCGAATTATCGGGCCGATTGGCCAAATGGGCCGTCGAACTTGGCAGA
Organism: Nicotiana undulata; assembly: GCA_005239495.1. NCBI lineage: Eukaryota > Viridiplantae > Streptophyta > Magnoliopsida > Solanales > Solanaceae > Nicotiana > Nicotiana undulata. The sequence goes on along the minus strand of ML274072.1, from coordinate 41,683 downwards.
TACGATATTGAGTATCAGCCCCGAACGTTCATCAAATCTCAAATATTAGCGGACTTCGTGGAAGATTTTTTGCCAACCCTCGTACCCGAAGTGGAAAAAGAACTACTGCTTAAATCGGGCACCTCATCGGGGGTATGGACCCTCTTCACGGATGGAGCTTCGAATGTGAAAGGGTCCGGACTTGGTAATTTTTTTAAACCGCTTACGGGCAATGTTATTAGACAATCGATTAAAATCGCTAAGCTGACTAACAACGAGGTCGAGTATGAGGCTATGACTGCAGGTCTTGAACTAGTAAAGAACTTGGGAGCGGAAGTCATTGAAGCTAAATGTGACTCCCTATTGGTAGTTAACCAAGTAAACGGCACCTTCGAAGTACGAGAAGATAGGATGCAAAGATATTTAGACAAGTTGCGGATCACTTTGCACCGCTTCAAAGAATGGACTCTGCAGCATGTACCTCGGGAACAGAATACCGAGGCTGATGCACTTGCCAACCTGGGATCGTCGGTTGACAAATATCATATTAGCTCGGGGACTGTCGTTCAACTCTCGAGGTCCATAATCAAGGAAGGGCACGCTGAAATAAATTCTACAAGCTTAAACTGGGATTGGAGGAACAAGTATATCCAATACTTGAAAAATGAGAAGCTACCCTCGGAAGGAATCAAGGACCTTATGAACTAAGGCAGCTCGGTTCACACTGGACGAGGACGAAATGTTATACAGAAGGGCGTTCGATGGTCCATTGGCCGTATGTATGGGGCCGGGAGATACCGATTATGTTTTACGAGAAATCCATGAAGCAACGTGTGGAAACCATTCTGGCGCCGAGTCACTAGTTCAAAGGGTCATCAAAGCAGGATACTATTGGGACAAATGTCAAAGGTTCGCATCGATGATTCATCAGCCCGGCGAATAGCTGCACTCGATCCTATCCATGTGGCCATTCATGAAATTGGGAATGGACATCGTCGTACCTCTACCATTAGCCCTAGGTAAATCTAGATTCATATTATTTATGACTGACAATTCTCTAAATGGGTTGAAGCACAGACCTTCAAAAAGGTTAGGTAAAAAGAAGTGATCGACTTTATATGGGATCACATTGCGTGTCGATTCGGGATACCTGCAGAGATAGTGTGTGATAATGGAAAACAGTTCATCGGAAGTAAGGTAACAAAATTCCTCGAAAACCACAAAAAAGAGAGGATATTATTATGCCATATCACCCTAGTGGAAACAGACAGGCCGAAACAACAAATAAAACTATCATCCAAAACGTGAAGAAAAGGTTAAACGAAGCCAAAGGGAAGTAGACAGAAAAGTTGCCCGAGGTTCTATGGGCATATCAAACGCCATCGAAATCCATTACCGGGGTAACCCCGTTTTGTTTGGTCTACGACTCAGAAGCCTTAATACCTGTCGAAGTCGGAGAGCCCAGTGCCAAATTTTGACATGCAACAGAAGAATCAAACTGCGAGGCAATGAACACTAGCCTCGAATTATTGGACTAGAGACGAGAAGCGGCGCTTGTTCGAATGGCCTCCCAAAAGTAATGAATCGAGAGATACTAAAACAGAAGAACCAATCTTTGGCACTTCAAAATCGGGGACTTGGTCTTAAAGAAAATCACCATCAATACTCAAGACCCTAACAAAGGGAAACTCGGCCCTAACTAGGAAGGGCCCTATCAGATCCTCGACATAATCGGAAAAGGGTCATACAAGCTTGGAACAATGGATGGTGAGCCATTTTCAAGTAATTGGAACATATCATTTCTCAAGCGATATTATTGCTAAGGTATGGATCTCTCCCTTTTCATTAACTTAAATATAAGAAACTAACTAATTGCAGGTACCCAGCCCTAGAAACTGTGACCTCAAGTTTTAAAGTACGCGTTGCACTCTTTTCCCTTAGAACGGTTTTTATCCCGAATGGGTTTTTCTGGCGAGGTTTTTAACGAGGCAACAACTATGTCCTACCTGGGGATAATTCAACAGTATCCAAGGCTTATTTGCAATCAACCTCGAATACTGGGGGCGATGTAGAATAATCGAGCCCCGATAACAAAACATGTACGTATGTATGAATAATACAAAGAAGTTCTCTCCTTTTCCCAAACATCTCACGTTTGAAGTAGGATTTCTATTATACAAGTCGCATGCTTATGATCTATTGCGCAAAACTAACACTCGTGAAAAATGGCTCAAGGGCCGAGTGCAAACGTTCCTCGAACACTCGGGGACTACTTACTCGAGCTATCTAAAGTTCGAAGTTATAAGACCTCAAAGAGGCACCCCCCGATATACAGGCCAAGGCCATCACCCTCGGGTACTAACATTTTTAACAAGTTCGAAATGTTATCGGGAAACAAGTCCAAGATACAGACCCGAAGGCTACGACCATACTAAAGATTACAGTCATGTAAAAAGGCTACGGTCGAAATTATGCGGCTCGGAGACGTCCGAATTCCCTCATAAACTAAAGGCCTTCAAACACTTTGAAAAAATGATTAAATAAGGCTACCCTCGACAAAACAAATAAATAAGGGCTTAAAATCAACCCCCAAATAATTCAAAGGCTTCGATAACATTAGCCTTCGAGATGTTAAATCATCTCAACACAAACAGGTTAAAAAATACGGGTTTCTATCATCGAACACGCGAAAAACCTGATGTGTATAAAAAATATATGCTAAGGCATAAGAAATTTTCACTAAGTCTTGCCGAAGAGGGGAAAATTATAGCCACTTTTAGAGCCCAAACTGGCCCAACTTTAAAGAGCCTAAGGGCCAACCTAAAAGAGTCTAAGGGCTGATATAAAAGAGCCCAAGGGCTGATCTCATGAGCCAAATGGACAATATAATTAAAGATCGAGACCACACTCTCATTCAATTCAACCCAAGGGTCTGGTTATTACGAGCTTAAACAAACAATTCGAGCTCGAAATCTTAATAATCGTTGATAAAACCTAAGAGCCTACTCTATCCTATAAAATTATTCGAGCTTTTCTAGTGGAGATAACTCGTATGTCAGTTCAAAACAAGCCATTCCCGAGACAAACTCTCAAATGAGCTTCGGAATTGGGGACTTGCCTTCGTACCTCAGGGACTTGCCCCCGGAAAAATAAAAAGCCTAAGGGTTTATTTCGATCGCAAATTGAGCTAAAAAGAATTCTCCAGTGGAGACAATTAAACATACAAGGACACAGAGACATCAAGGAACATTTTTTCATTATACCAAAAATATATGTACAAAGGGCCAACCATAGCCTCACAAAAGAAAAGGAAGAAAAAATCTAAAACCTAGTAATTATGAGGGCTAGCCCCCTTAACATCAGCCTCCCCCCGAAAAGCTTGTTCAGAGGCATCTTCTTCGGAAACCTCACCACTATCTTCCCCGCTAACAGACCCGCCGTCGTCATCATCATCATCAGAAGAGACGAGCTTCCCAGCCTCGGCCTCGAGCTCTTTGTCCCGAGAAATCTCTTCAGAAAGGTCAACACCTCGATCTTGAACTTCCTCGTGGGTTTCCCTCCGAGATCGGCACTTAGCCAATTCACTATGTTGGTGCTCCCGATCGGAAGCCTCTCTTATCTGGGCTTGAACTGCCACGACATCATCCCGGTATTGCGCTATGGAATTGTCTGCCCTGGCTTTAGTCTTTTCAATTTTAGCCTTGGCCACGACAAGTCCAGCTTCGAGCTCTTCGACCCTTCTCGCCTGAGCAGAGCCCCTTTCTTTGAGATCTAGGAGCTGGGCCTCCGCCAAAGATAACCTGGCCAAAGCTGCTTCTTTTTCAACAGCAAGGCAGTCCATATTGGCTTTCCATCGATCGCAGTCGGTCTTGACCTGGCCGACCTTCGCCCGAAGGAGACCGATCTTCTCCACCTTTTGATGCAGCTGAGATTTCGAAGAGTTAACTTCTACAGTCGGGTTGACCCCATGCTATATCAGCAAGGCAGTTACCTGCTTATCCAGCTCAGCCTCCTCCTCATGCGCCTTGTCTAGTTCTGCTTGAAGGTTCTTTATGACCTCGATCGCAGTCGATCCATATTGGCTTTCCATCGATCGCAGTCGGTCTTGACCTGGCTGACCTTCGCCCGAAGGAGACCGATCTTCTCCACCTTTTGATGCAGCTGAGATTTCGAAGAGTTAACTTCTACAGTCGGGTTGACCTCATGCTATATCAGCAAGGCAGTTACATGCTTATCCAGCTCAGCCTCCTCCTCATGCGCCTTGTCTAGTTCTGCTTGAAGGTTCTTTATGACCTCGTCTTTTTGGCCACAAAGACTCTTCAGAATGTCCCTCTCTTCTGAGACCCTCAAAATTTCATCTTCACACTGACTAAGGTCAGAGCTGAATTTGGTAGAAGCCTGTGCAGAGGAAAAGAACACGAGTAGGAAAGAATAAAATATAGACCAAAAGTCAACAAACACTTACCTTAAGGAAAAGGCGTTAGGCCTCCGCCATAAGGATTAAAGCATCAGTGATGTTGGAGGCATCATCCACCCCCACGAAGCAATCCTGAAAAGGATCACCAGCGTTGGAGCCTCCACCGATCTTGGGGGTCTTCAACCTTTGGGTATCTCTAATCGCCCCTTCGAAAAAGACCGGCACGGAAGACGTTTGACCTATTGTCATGGCCCCGAGCGAATCGCTCGGAGTGCTCTGACTGACCTTCCTGGTCTCAGAACCAGCCTTTCCCGGTATAGAAGTTGACGATCGAGACACCGCCTCGACCTCAAGAGATTTAGGGTTCACCCTCGATCTTATTTTCGAAGCCTCTTCTTCGTTAGGCTCGGTTGCAACGGGCGGCAATTCGGGATGCGTAGCAACCTCGATTGCCTTTCAGGATGAGATAGCAATGCCAAAGAGTTTTCTTCCTCTTCCTCGTCCTGGTCCCTCAACTTTTGGACCGTATCAGTCGTGAGGCCGACTGTTTTTCTCCTCACCCTTCGAGGCTTGGGCTTAGAGACCACGGATTGAGAGGCGTCTTTTCTTTTCTTGTCCTTTCCTGGCCCTGGAGCCAGGGATTCGACTTCGCCACCTTTGCTCGAGGGCCTCATGATGGCATCTTTGGTCAAACCTACATAAATTGGAGATTAGCAATGGAAAAAAGGGGATAGTTGCTTTGGAATACACGAGAAGGGACCTTACAGTGGTTTTTAGCTTCCCACTTGACTTTAAAAAAATCCCTCAACACTCGTGCAACTCGGATCGAGGTGGAGGCCAGCCTATGGATCTAATCTTCAAAGTCAAGCACCGCCTCGGAAATACAAGGGTCAGCTTCATAGTCAAAGAAAAACGTTAGGGAAAATCTACTAGGACACCGAACCAAAAGAACAAAGGATACTCACGTTTGGATCTCCACTCCTCGAGCAACGACATCTTGTCTTCTGGTATTATGTCACAGGTCCTCACCCGTATGAATCAGCTCATCCAACCTCGATCTTTGTCTTCGTTGATATTCAAGAACAAAGCTTTGTTTGCTCGACAGTTAGGTCTGATCAACCCTCGATAGAGTCGATGTTCGTATAACCGTATGATATAGTCCAATGTGAACTCCAATCCCCCATCCTCGTTGGAGTAGTATCGCAACATGATCATTATGCGCCAAAGCGAGGGGTGAAATTGACCAAGTGTGACCTCGTACCTCTTACAGAAGTTGAAGATCATGGGGTCGACGGGACCCAGTGTGAAGGAATAAGTGTAAACACTCAAGAACCCTTTCACATGAGTGGTGATGCTCTCTTCAGGCGAAGGAATTTGCACCACCACCTCCGGGCCCCATCTGCAGTCTACTTTCATGGCATCGAGATGGACCTAGGTAATTGAAAACATATAGATCGACATGTGCTCGCATAGGCCCGACCCCGACGAGGGGTTATCGACCTTAAAGTCAGTTCTGAGGATACAGGAGTCGGGTACGTATTCGTGTACAGACGGTTCTACCGGCGTTTGATCACTGGCCGATTGAGAAGAAGAAGATGGAGCTTTCTTCTTTTGCGGTACCGTTTTGGAGGTCTTTTCCATTTGTATACGAGTTGAGAGAAAAAGAGAGGATATAGGGTTGACGGTTCCGGTAGAAGCAACGGTGGTTTGATGAACGGCGGTGAGAAGGAAACAAAAGGGTTTGTGAGCTCAAGAGCTTGTGATCAAAGCAAAGTAAAATTTTGAATCTATTAAAGAGCTGGTATTTATAGGTTCAAAACGACGGGTCAGTGCCGCTAGTGTCCGACCAACAGCTAACATGCATTTATGGTTCTTGGGGACTAAACCGACGGGACGTTTCGGTCACATCCGTCTCTTACGTCATAAGAATGACATCGTGGTCGAGGTATAGAGAAAATTGAGGCTCATATCGTCTCTTCTCTTTTCATTCTAAGAAACACGGGGACTATCTGTGTACGGTAAAAATCGAAGGTGTTCGAACATGTGGGTTCGAGGGCTATGTCTCGATTATAAACTAGGATCGAAGTGAGTTCGGGCCCAGCATGGAGGCTGAGATATCGAGACCGGGCTAGATCGACATCACAGTAACAGAATCATGAGATATCCGCAATCAACCATCAATCCCGATGGGAATTCCGGAGCCAGTAGAGCTATTAACGGTTAATAATGCCACTCATGTATTTTACTTTCACAATTACAGTCATTCCTTATTTAGGATTCCTCTACTATATAAAGAGGAACCCTATTCACATGTAAGGTATTCATTATCACAATTATCATCACGTTCAAGTTCTTACTCACACTGCTGAATACAAAACTCTTTTATTTACTGTTAACTCTACGTATTTGAGTTGTTCATATTATTATTGATGTTCTTATTGTTCTTGGAAAACCGTTCTCGAGTCTAATCCAAATCGAGGTTGACAATTTGCAATTATACGGGTTTGGTTCATATAAATCATTTAATTCATTTATTTACTTAGTCATTTACCAATTAACATTGAACTAGATCGCATATCCTTATAACCACATTACAAATTTAATTGTTACTCGTATTTCAAGGTAAACATAGATCCACTAGAGAAAAAAAATAACTAGAGAAGTCTTGGATTTGAGAAACTCTTGATACAGAGCTTGCTTTCCTTTAGTGGTCATATGTGACGCGAATTAGTTAGACTAGTGGTTTTTCTAATATGAGACATTAAATAAATCATATCCTTTTTATAATAAAAAACAATAAGTAAAAGGGAAATTAATTTATGCTATTTTTTTGTTTCAAGAAAAGGAACGAATAACTTTAACATTTTGTATACGGACAAAATCGGTCATACCGATTTTGAGGTTTCTTACGGCATCGAAACCAGACCCGAAGTGCAACCCCGGGCCGAATTCCTCAAAAGGGTAGAATCAAAGGATTGATGCACCGAGGAGAAGTTCGGAGCCCGTCACGGAAAGGCGCGGGATTCCCGAGAACACGTGGCTGAAGCTGACAAGCGACTGTGGGATAGTACAAGTCCGCACCAGAACATTGAATAGATGTACCAACTATTTAACTTTGTAATAAATGACTATGTACTATGTTGGGGCCTCCCCTCCTATATAAAGGGGACCCTTATCATTTTTTGCACGGACGATATTCAATACAAGGAACAAGAACATTCTCTGCTCTTTAACTCAAACATCTCCTATTGTCTCTTTGTTGATCTATTACTTATATTTATTGCATTTCATTAACTGTTCTTCATTTATTGTCCATAATTGATCATAAATAGCTTACTTCGAGGCCCATAGAACTGTTGTAACTTCATCGACCATACTTCATTAGCCCCGAGGCTCGACCTCGAGGATCCACCTCGGCCAACTCGGAACCATGATCTAAGGCAGTCTGGTTTGCTTACTTTAGATTTCCTATCATCTCTAACACATCCATCTCACTCACATTTAGCATCAACTGTTCAACAACTAGTATTAAAATAAATTACATATTTTTAGAACCACATAATCAAATATAATTGTAATTACCATTTTCTAGGTAAACAGTTTGGTGCCCACCGTGGGGCTAAAATTAATAGTGATTGTTTTAGTGCTGATTCACTGAAAAACGCAAGTAATTCTTCACAGTTTTCTTGTCCAAAAGATCTTTGATTTTAGGTCAAAATGTTTCACTCTGTGAATGCACGCAAAAAGGACGGCTCTGAGGACCATGGGGAGAATGGTGTAACCATTTTAGGCGTTGATGTACCATTGCAGAACCCCCATAGCACACCAGAGTTAACCCCTGTGAGCGTGGACTCGTGCAACGCCCAACATGATGATATCAGCTTCCACACTGACAGGAGCGCATGCCGGGAAGGCCGGCGCGAAGCACAGTGAACCCTCTCTCAAAGAGAAAGAGGAATCATCCTCCGCGTGATCTTTGAAATGCTCCAGGCACAGCAAGCGGCAATTACTCAGCTTCAAAACAATCAAAAGATTTCGAGCGCAATGGCATCTGGAACAGCCCATCGAATCCAGCGAATACCAGAGAGGTCGGACAATAGAGGGTCAACATCCAATCCCGCTGTTATGAATAAGCTCGAAGGCCTCGTGAAGAGGATAAAATCAAGGTTCCCGGAGAGAGAACCGAGACCACATAAGGAAAGAAATCTACCTTACGTCGAGAGTCGAAGAAACACCATAGAAGCGGCGCGCCCCGAATCGATCGAAGGATGGATCGAGGTCGGACTCCCCAAGAACTGGTGAGCAGAGCTAGGATCAGCAGGTGCACAAAGCCGGCGGAAGTGCCCTTATTTCCAAGGAACGACTTCAGCATTGGCGTTTCAGATATCGTAGCGGCCATGGGTGAAATCAAAGACACCAGGTGGCTAAAACCCATACTATCAGACCCTTCGCAGAGGAACCCCAACTTGGTGTGCGAATTTCACGAAACGCACGGTCATATAAGATTGCAAGCAGCTCCGAGAGAAAGTAACCTGACTAATTGGCGAAGGATACCTCCGAGAATTCATCGGTAGTCGAACCGTGAAACACCTTCAGGGAAGAAAAACATCTTGAAGGAGCGAACATGAAAAACGAAACAGAAGAGCCGCAACATGTCATCCACATGATCATGGGAGGGATCCACATCCCACTGGAGCCCGTTGTCGAATGAACAAAAATATCCGTCACCAGGAAAAAGCAAATTCGAGGATACATACCCGAGGACGCTATCACATTCAGATACGAGGACGTCGAGACCCTGTTGCGGCCACACAACGACACATTGGTAATCTCTTTTCTTGTGAATATATTTCAAAATTAAATGTACGCGTGTGGATCCAGGTAGCTCGATCAACATAACCAAGTCAAGAGCGATAGATCAGCTCGGTCTCCTCGAACAAATTGCGCCCGCCCCTCGAGTACTTAGTGAATCTAACACGGCGAGCAAGAAAAAAATAGGGGAGATCACTGTCCCGATCGACTAGACCGGCATGACTCAGAATGCCAAATTTTGTGTCATTTCCGGGGACATGAGATATAGTGCCTTGCTCGGGAGGCCGTGGCATGAGGGAAGTATCACCAACCCTTCACCAAATGAAGGAGTTTCCAACCAAAGAAGGAATAGATACAGTATAGATATAACAACATGCCGCGAAAGAGACGTTCGTGGCACACGATGTGGTACCGACGTCGACACCTCCTACATTAAAGGAGCCAAAGGATAAGCGAACGACCAAGTAGCGGTAGCAAGACACATCCCTGGTTGCACCCAAATTTTTGGATAAAGGAACCATACCGCGTCCTTAGAACAAGGTGCACGATTCCCTGTTTACTATGTGAGTCGGACCTTGGGAGATGCCGAAACCAGGTACCCTCTTCTGGAAAAATTATCCCTTGCATTAATTAGTATGTCTCGAAAGTTAAAACCTTATTTTTAACGCCATCGCATTCACGTTGTAACGATGTGCCTCCTTCGATGCACATTCCATAGGCATGAGTTATAGGGGCGGTTGGCCAAATGGGCCATCGGACTTGGGGAATATAATATCGAGTATAAGCCCCGAACGGCTATTGAAATCCCAGTTTTAGCGGATTTCCCAGTTGACTTTACGCCCGGAAGAAGAGAAAGAACCTCTGCTAAAAATAGGTACACCTTAAGGGGTATGGACCCGTTCGCCGGCGGTGCCTCGACCGTGAAGGGTTCCGGGCTTGGCATAATTCCAAAGCCGCCTACGGGTGGCATGATCAGTAAATCTATAAAAACTGCAAAATTGACTAACAATGAAGCCGAGTATGAGGTTGTGATTGCAGGTCTGGAACTGGACAGAGGCCTTGGAGCCGAAATCAACGAAGCCAAATGTGATTCCCTCTTGGTAGTGAACCGGGCAAATGGGAACTTCGAGGGTCGAGAAGACAGGATGCAGCGGTACTTAGACAAGACTCTAGTCACATTGCATCGCTTCAAAGAGCAGACTTTGGCCCACATACCTCGAGAGCAAAATATCGAGGTCGATGCCGTCGCAAATATGGGGTCGTCCAACGAAGAAGATGACATACTCCCCGGAGTTGTTGTTTAGTCAGCCAAATCGGTGATCGAGGACGGCCATGCTGAGATCGACTCCACCAATATGGGATTGGAGAAACAAATACATCGATTATTTGGGAAGTGGGAAACTACCTGCAGACCCTAATGAGTCGAGGGCCATGCGAACCAAGGCAACTCAGTTCTCACTCAACCAAAATGGAACTTTATACAAAAGAACCTTCGACGGCCCCTGGCGGTGTGCCTAGGACCAGGGGACACAAATTATGTGCCCCATGAAATCCACAAGGGTACTTGCGGAAATCACTCTGGTGCTGATTCTCTAGTCCGAAAAGTGATCATAGCAGATTATTATTGGGACAGCATGGAAGAGGACGCCAAGAAATTTGTCCGGAAATGCGACAAACGCCAAAGAGTTCGCTAGAAAATATGGCAAATATCAAAGACTTGCACCCTTGATCCACCAACCCGGCCTTTGAGAAGATAAGAGAAAATGAATTTATTAACTTCATACATAAAGAAAATGCCGCCCGAAGTCCTATGGGCGCATTGAACAACTCTGAAATCAAGCACATGAAGGATGTCGTTGTCTTTGGTGTATGGGTCCGAGGCTTTAATACCGGTCAAGGTCGGGAGACGAGTGTCAGATTCTGACACGCTACCAAAATTCAAACAACGAGGCAATCATTTAAGTTCCCGAATTGTTAGATAAGAAGCAAGAAGCTCCACTGGTCCGAATGGTCGCCCCCGAAAATAGAGAATCAAAAGATGCTATAACAGGGGAGCAAACCTCCAACATTTGGGAGCCGAGGGAAGTCACTCTAGACTCTCGGAACCCCAACGAGGGAAAGTTATGCCCGAGCTAGGGAGGATCGTACCGCGTCCTCGGAACAATTGGCAAATGGTCCTATAAACTTGGCACCACGGAAGACGAGCAGCTCCCGAGCAGTTGGAACGTATCTGTGCTCAAACATTACTACTGCTAAGGTAAGGCCATGCCCCTATTTTATTCATATATTCAGAACTAAACTTCTGCAGATGTCATACAGAAGACATAGAAAACATCCTTCAACTTCAAAAGACCCCTGGGTTTGAGAGCACGCGTTGCACTCTTTTCCTTCGATCGGATTTTATCCCAGAAATGGTTTTGCCGTCAAAGATTTGTAATGAGGAAACACCTATGCGCTAGCCGTGGAGAGCTCAAACAAGTATTCAAGGTTCCTCCCCAATTAACCTCGAATACTGGGGGGCACCCCCCTGGGAGGCCGCTTCCTCAGAAAAACCGAAGAAAGCCGTCAGGAAAATGATGTATCGGACCAAACGGTCAAATGAACCGTGTCCGCATAGAATAATCGAGATCCCGACGTTGAAAGTATGTATACTTGTACCAAGTAATCAAAGGAGCATCTTTATATGAAGCTTTGCACTTTCAAAAAAAAAAATTATCACAAGAAATGGTTCCAAATCCAGAAAATTCTCGGATGCTCGAGGACTGACGCCGAGAACTCAAGGCCATAAGACCCCAAGTGGTCAACCTCGAGCCCCAAAGCTCTCTGTGTGGCGGCTCCAAAACTGTAAGTCCTACGGGCATGTCCAAAACTGTAAGTCGTACGGGCATGACCAAAACTGTAAGACCTCAAGTAAGGCATGTCAAAATCATACGACCTTACAAAAGGAACAATCCCGATTTTGAAGCCAAGGCTATGTATTCGAATTTGTAAGACCCCTAAAAAGGATTACCCTCGAATATAGACGCACCTCACTCGGGGAATAAAGGCTACGGCCAAAACTAATGACTCCAATCGATAGGCTACGACCAAACATAACGACTCCGGTCGATAGGCTCCGGCCAAACTAACGCGACTCAGGGACGCCCGACTGACGCCGTAAAATCAAATCCTTTGAAATCATTTCGGAAAGAACTAGTTACAACATGCCACCCTCGGCACAAACGAAAAGAGCTTCGATCATTTTCATGACAGCTCCAAACAACGAAAAGAGCTTCGATCATTTTCATGATAGCTCCAAACAACGAAAAGAGCTTCGATCATTTTCATGTCTGCTCCAAAAACTGAGAAGGCTCGAAACAATTTATCCATAGGGAAAAACCTCCTGAGGTGCTCATTTATCGTCACATAATTACTCATAATCGAGGCTCTTAGCAGACCGTCGAAGAGTCGAATGAACGAAAAAAGTTCAAGTGTTTAACGAGGGAGAAATATAGCCACACTAAAGGTCATACCAACCCTACACATAAGAGCCTTGGCGCCAACTTAAAAGGCCTCAGGGCTAACTCAAAACCTAAGGGTCTATGAGCTCGAGCCGTAACCCGACTCGAGGATTGAGCCTAAAACGATTAACTAAAAAGCCTAAGGGCAAATGCTTAAAAAGCTCCAAGGCTGACTTTAAGGCCTAAAAGTAAAATAACTCGAGTCTAAACTCGATTCAGGGATGAAACCCGAATGGTCAATTTTTCGGCCGTTGTAGAATTGCTCATCAAAAAATAGAAACCTAAGAGTTTGCTCTAAAGTCCGGATTCCGGACCAATAACAAACGAACATTGCAATCTATTACAAAAGCAAAGGCGAAACAAGAAGTGACGAAAAATGGATGGCTCCTTATATATATATATGGAAATGTCAGAGGAACGTATTTACAAGACTTATATCTAAAGCCCTTACAAAGGAGAAAACAAATATGACCCTAATCTATCACCGGAGTTGTGCCTTCAACGACTCCCTCAGAAGTTATGCCTTCAGCAGCTCCAGCTCCGGACTCGGGGTCTTCAACGGCCTCTTCCCAATCGGGGACTTCGACTTTATCTCCATCATCTTCCGAGCCACTGCTTGATTCACCTTCAGAAGTAAGCAAGGCGACAACCTCCTCTTCCAAGGCCTTTGCCCTCTCAATCTCGGTAGTCAGATCGATGCCCCCGACAAAAGCATCCTCGACAGCCTGCCTTCGAGATTTCAATCGGGCATGCTCCACAGCTCGGGCCAGTTGCAACTCAGCCTCCTCAGACACTTTCCTGGCCTGAACATTTGCGGCAAAAACATCCTCCTTGTATGAGGACACGAGCGCCTCGGCTTCAGCTCTAGTTGTGGATAGCGCAGCGTCTGACTCGACAAGAATATCTTTGTATTTACCACACTCCGCCCTCGCGTCTTGAAGCTGATGTTCGACCAAGGTCGCCTTCCACTAGAGTACCTCTCTCAGCAGTTATCTCGCTCGCGTGCCTTTTGAGTTCGCAAATTTCAGCACCTTGGGCTCGGAGTTCTTCCCTCAACGGAGCATCTTTCTTCTCAAACTACAAAAAACATCCCAATTGAGTCGCGACACAAAAATCAGGTAAAAGTGCAGACGAAAACAAGTAGAGATTATATTACCTGCTCGACAAGACGAATTCTCTCTCGGGACGCCGCCTCCAAACAGGATTGATGGCCGCAGAGCTCCTCCTCCTTCTCGGCAAACCGAGCTCTAAGCTCGTTGGTCCCCGAAGTAAGCTTTTTGCACTTACCTTCATAGTGAGTCAACTTCGCTTGAAACTTGGCAAAGGTCTGATCATAAAGAACCTTGGCCTGGGAGCGTGAATGAAACAAAGTAAGAAAGATCGATATCGAGGCGCCAAATAAAGCTTGCGAGAGATAACTTGTTCACAGAGTCTATCTAGCTCACTGAAAATGAATGAGGCCTTGAGTTCAGGGTTCCTCGGCTGTAGAAAACATCCCTTCAAACATATCTTCGTCCTCAGGGGACGCTCCCGCATCGGGAAACACTCTTTTTCGGACATCCTGTAATTGCTCCGAAGGTAAGGCCAGTTCCAGAGAGGAATCGCTCACGTCAATCACCCCAGATAGAATGATTTGGGCCTTATCTTGCCTCTGAGAAACCTCAGAACTAGGCCCCCTGGACCACTTGCCAGGCACACTCCTGCTCGGGGAACATCCTGGTTAGCAGCCAACTCGGGGACATTACCCGATATTCCTTCAACAGGCTCCTCGGCTCCGGGCGGAGCAACATCAGCATTGAGCCCCGACTTAGATGCTTCCGGCTCCACAACCACCGGCTCGGCTGAAGGATATTGAATTCAAATCATTTCTTGTCTCTTCATTCCAAGAAACGCGGGGACTATCTGTATACGGTCAAAATCGGGCCTGTCCGATTTTGAGGTTTCTTACGGCATCGAAAACAGACCCGAAGTGCGACCCCAGACCGAATTCCTCGATGGGTAGCATCGAAGGATTGACGCGCCTCGAGACAAGGAGAAGATCGGAGCCCGTCACGGAAAGGCGTGGGATTCCCGAGACATGTGGCTCAAGCTGACAAGCGGTTGTGGGATATTAAAAGTCCGCACCAGAACATTGAATAGCTCTACCAGCTATTTAACTTTGTAATAAATGACTATGTACTATTTTGGGGCCTCCCTTTCTATATAAAGGGGACCCTTATCATTTTTTGCACGGACGATATTCAATACAAGGAACAAGAACATTCTCTGCTCTTTAACTCAAATATCCCCTATTGTCTCTTTGCTGATCTATTACTTACATTTATTGCATTTCATTAACTGTTCTTCATTTATTGTCCATCATTGATCATAAATAGCCTACTTAGAGGCCCATAGAACTGTTGTAACTTCATCGACCATACTTCATTAGCCCCGAGCCTCGACCTCGAGGATCCACCTCGGCTAGCTCGGAACCCCGATCTAAGGCAGTCTGGTTTGCTTACTTTCGATTTCCTATCATCTCTAACACATCTATATCACTCACATTTAGCATCAACTGCTCAACAACTAGTATTAAAATAAACTACATATTTTTAGAACAACATAATCAAATGTAATTGTAATTACCATTTTCAAGGTAAACATATCGTAATCTTAATCTCTTTCGCCTACAAAACTCAATTCATTAACAGATGTTCAAATTTACGTTTTAGTTTAATATACCCTTTTTCCACTTTCTTTTTGTTCCAAAACTAAATGAAATTTAAAGAATCTGGTTCGTTTCATTTTTCTTTTTCTTTCTTTTCTAAGTGATATCATCAAAACAACAATATATTCATTATAATTTTATAAATGACATTTAAAATATAGGAGTGTATCGTAGACGTTATTCTTACGTAAGATAGAGATATTGTTTGAATGATATAGGAGTATTATATTATATAGAAACACATTTGACGACTGGAACGTTGTTCAAGCTACTGTTACTCACAAAATGTTTCATGAAATATAAGCTAAGGATCAGGAAGGACAAAAGGCCTTAAAGATGATAATTCCATGGAACAATAAGTTCATATCTTCATACTCCATATATCTTCCCTTTTCTTTTCCAATTAACTCCTGCACTTTAACCTTGGGGTAGTTTTAAGAATTTCCACGCTTTTCTTTTAGTTATTGACAAACAATATGGTGAAAAATCAGGGGAGAAAATAATAATAGATAAACGCTGGCTCAAAAAATAAATGCAATCTTTTTATATTACAATTTCTCTAATGTTTTAAGTTGCTTTAACATTGTTGTCGATTTTTTTATTTCATCCAGTTCTTGATTGTGTGTATACATATAAATAGAAGTCATTCCCAAGGGGATCTTCAAGATCTTGTTCCAGATTTGCCTTCATCAATGCAGAACCCCAATAATTAAATACTTTATGTTATATACAATATAACTTTAATAATTAAATACTTTATGTTATATACAATATAACTTTTATGCAGTGATTGCCCTTAGGATCTTGTGCAAGGGGGTTCAATCTTAGAAATACATAACTTTATTTGTAAAATAGTAGTTGTCAAGTGGGTTCAAATAAAATATTTATACAAAATTTATGCAACTTTAATCATAATTTATACATACACACAATATTATTTTTTGACGAAGCGGGTTCAGCTGAACCCGCTTGCCACCATGTGCATCCGCCACTGCTTTTATGTCATGACCCTGAACCTTCGGGTCCGTGATAGTGCCTAACATTTCACTTGCTAGGCAAGCCAACGTTAGAGGATCTTTAAGCCAATTTTAACCAATTTCAATAAGTAAAAAACAATTAAGTTAAAATGAAGCTAAAACTTGTGCGGAATAACATAAGAAACCAACAATATCTAAGTACAACCCGGATCTGGAGTCACAATTCACAAGCTTCTAGAGTCTCTACAAACAGAGTTTGAAATAAATACAATTGTCTTGAACGAAAAGAACAGTAAAATATGGGAAATGGAAAGGGACTTCAAGGTCTGCGGACGCCAGCCCAACTACCTCGAGTCTCCAAAAGCAAATCTGAGTTGAAATGCCTCATGGACAGCTGGGACCAGTACCAAAATCTGCACAAGGAGTACATAGTGTAGTATGAGTACAACCGACCCAATGTACTCCGTAAGTGTCGAGCCTAACCTCGACGAGGTAGTGACGAGGCTAAGACAAGACACCCACGTAAAATAAACCTGTACATATAACGATATACGTACAACATAACAACAAATAAAACCTAAACATGTGATTTTTTGGAGGGGACATGCGAAAGTGGTACAAGATACGATAAATACTATAGGGAATTATAACAGAAACAGTCAATAAGCCCTTAACCACCAAACGAATAAATATAATGAACAAAATTGCACGGCATCACCCTTCGTGCTTTTACTCTTAACCTCACTATAAAACAATAATATCGGCACGACATCACCCTCCGTGCTTTTACTCTCACTTTCATCATAAATCAATAGATACGACACGAAATCACTCTTCGTGCATTAACACTCTCATATGGCACGACATCACCCTTCGTGCATTAACACTCTCCCTTACCATGAAATAGTGAACATATAACAAAAGGGAGATAGAATAAGCAAGAACAATCCTCACATCAATAATATTTTCACAATACCAACCTCAACTTCGGAAAACAATACTCAATTATCTCAAATAGCTCATAAATGCGAAAGATAGATCAATTTAGTAATTAACTAGTCTAAACATGTATTTCATGATCAAAGAAAGAAATGAATTGCAAGAAAACAAGTCTCACCGCATGCTTTGACCCAACAACAACGCATAAGTCCTCGACACCTCACATATATGTTGTACCAAACATCTAAAGATGTAGCAAATAGGCAAACAAGTCATAATCCCTCAAGTCAAGGTTAACCACAACACTTACCTCGCTCCAAAGACCAACTCAAAGCTCTACCGGGGCCTTTCAACTAGAATCCGCTTCCAAACCACTCATATCTAACCACAATTGACTCAATAATATCAAATATTGCTAAATGACTCAATTACAGTGCATAAATTTAGAATTTCCAAACTTTCCCCCAAAAAGTTAAAAATCGACCTCGGACCTGCTTGGTCAATACACGAGGTTCGGACCAAAATCCATTCACCCATTCACCCCCGAACCCGATTATGCAATTTATTTCGGAATCCGACCTCAATTAGGGGTCTAAATCCCTAATTTACAAAATTCCCAATTCTTCCTAAATCCATAGTTTCTACCATGGAAAAATAAAGATTAGGGATAGAAATTAATGGGTGATGTTAGAAATGGAAGAAAATAAGTTAAAGTGTACAAACTTATGAATTGATGTTGGGTTTTCTCTTCAAAATCGCTCCTAGGCGGAGCTCTAACGGAAGGGTTATAAAAAATGGGAGAAATCCCGTTTTGATATGTTTTAATCACTGGGCGGCTAGCCTTCTTCGCGTTCGTGAAGGGCCTGACGCGATCGCGAAGCAGCGGCTCAAATAGCCTACACGTTCGCGTGATACCCTTCGCGTTCGTGAAGGCTTACACCCACCAGCCTACACGTTCGCGAGCCTTATGCCGCGTTCGCGAAGAGTATACGTCAGTTCCCCTCCCTCATGTCCACAAGGCTACGCGTCCGCTCTACTTCATCTTCGCGTACAGTCTTTCGCGTTTGCGTAGAGTAAAATATTCCTCCGCCCAGTTCTACCTTCGCGATCGCGGTAGTGGCTTCACGATCGCCAAGTACATTACTCTAGAAACCAGCAAAAGCTAAAAAAGCAGATTTTTTTAAGTTTATACCATCCGCAACCTGTTGAAACTCACCTGAGCCCTCGGGACTGCAAACCAAACATGCACACAAGTCTAAAAATATCATACAAACTTGCTCGCGCGATCATATCGCCAGAATAACACCTAGAACTATGAATCAGACACCAAAATCAAATGAAATTTTCAGGAAACTTTAGAATTGCAATTTTAACAAACGGACGTCCGAATCACGTCAAACCAACTTCGTTTCTCACCAAATTTGACAAACAAGTCATAAATATAGTATTGAACCTATACCCGATTTCAGAACTAAAATACGAACCCGATATCAATAAAATCAAATATTGGTCAAATCTTCTAAGAATTTAAGCCTTTAAACTTCAAATTTTCAACAGAATACGAAAACTCGAGCTATGAACCTCTGAATTCAATTCTGGGTATACACTCAAGTGCCAAATCACAATACGAACCTACCGGGACCGTCAAATACGGGTCCGGGTCCGGGTCCATTTGTTTAAAATGTTGGCCAAAGTCAACTCAAATGGAGTTTAAAGGAAAAGGCTCATATTTTATCAATTTTTAACATAAAAACTTTTCGGAAAATACCCGGACTGCGCACGCAAGTCGAGGAAGGTTAAAATGAGATATTGAAGGCTTCTAAACACTGATTTAAGGTTTAAAACTCTAGATGACCTACCGGATCATTACATTTAAAAAAAAAATGTTACTATTGTAAATGTCGAGATGTTGCCACGTTGGGCATGCCGTATCTTAGTAAGATCTAAGTCTAACTGAACTTCTGAGTTGATATCAGTAATAATATGTAGAAACCACGAACAAAGAATTTCTTTTTTTGTTGTTAAGTATTTAGGGTCAATTAATTAAAAACGTTAAATATGTATCTTAATTGATCATAATCAAGCCATAAATATACAACTAAAAGATAAATGTCATATATTCGCAGTATCAGAAAGAGTTTTTTATTTTATATATATATATATATATTATTGAGATTATTTAGCAATCGTACGTAGCTTTCCCTCCCACCAACCACAAACTAATAAAGCAAAAGAAAATGTCTCTCCATTGTATGCTCGGAGTTGTTTATCTTACTTGAGACGTCAGCCATGACTTTTCTCTGATCTACAATTTAAAAAACATATATAATTTGTCTTGACCTATTCTGCTGTCCACTAAATTGTTCTTTTCTCAAATAAAAATAGTAAAACTAGTCATTCATAAAAGATTTAAATACGTAAAATCTTAGTTCAAAAAATAATGAAATACTTAATTACGCAATATCACTATCTTTCCTGTGTAGAGATAATAATTATCATATATGGTTGAAATAAATTTATATCCAGTGAATGAAATTATCAAGTCGCTATTCATATATCACTAGCAGTTGATCACGATTCACCATCAAATATAATTTTGAGTTGTTTTGAAGTTTTATGAATGACATGAGTGAATTTTTTTGAAAAACAACTTTTTGAAATTTTTCAAATTTTCGAAAAATTCCAAAATTCATTTTCAAGTGAAAATTATAAATCTTATTATCAAACACTGATTTTAAAAAAAAATAAAAAAAAAAATTCAATAAGAAAGTAAAAACATTCTTATGTCCAAACGGGCGTTTGAGTTTTAATTTGAAAATAAAAAACTATTCCACAGAAGCATTATACTTCTTTAATAAATCCAACTGATTCTGATTTAAATTAGTCTATACTTTGTGAAGCCTGACCACCAATGAATCTCCAAATAATTGGCGGTTCATGTCAGAGACAGCAGTCAATAAGACAATAAGGATGTAGCATAAAACACGAGATTCTAAAATTGTTTTCCCCCACCAAAGGTAGATATTATATTCACAAGTTACCATTTACTTGCTAACTCCGTCAATCAATCAACCTCCCAATCGAGCCCCAATTAATCATTAATTATCTATCTATTTCTAAGTCTGGTCCATACTAATGTTTTAAAAGTTGAGGGCGTGAGACATTTACTTAATACGGGTGAGGCTAAATCCTCGAGACATGGGCCGTGAGCCCACAGATATTTAATTTTTTAAATTTATGAATAAATAATATAATGTTATAACACAATAAAATATAAAATATGCATTAAAAGTTTAAGAAAACTAATTTTGAGAGACATAAAACGAAGACATGAAAATCTATCAAGTAAAGATATAAATTTTGATTACCTATTTTTTAGAAGAAATATTCATATGATATTCACCCTCACAATTTTCTCAAATTAGTAAATGTGCAATAATAGGGTTCGTTATTTGAGTTATTTACAATTTTCATATTTTTAGAGATAAAAAGAACTTTAATCATTCATTTGTTAAAGAAATTTGACAGTTAACGGTGCAAATTAGTGAATCAACACATGATTTGCATAGGAATTGTTGGGCGAGTCCCGAGTGTTGAGCGTTAGGCATGCTTGGGGGCGTAGGCCTCACATAACTAAGCCCCACACATCAGTCTCAAGGCGTTTTGATTGTGCCCCGCCCCAGGGTGAGCCCCGAGGCAAGTCTTTGAAAAGCCTTTTAAAACACTGATCCATATTGTTTGACCAAAAAATGATGATCTTTGGTTAAAGTAATTTGTTAATTATTTGATAGGTTAATCCTAGATAAAGATAATAATTTTAGATCTATGATAGGCAACGTGGGTGATGCAAAACAGTGTTGAGACAGATTTAATGCACTGTGTATTAAATATTTCGAGTGCAATAATGTGCTAGAAGAATCAAATATTAAATAAATATAAATTGCACTAAATTTAAATAAAGAGGAAGATTCACCAATATTGAATGAGGTGAATGATTCCTCTTTCTGACAGTGATGAATGACAAGTATCTATGAGAATATGGAAGACTTTCTCGGATCTAGTGGAAATGACAAGGAATAATCCAAAAAGACGGATCTCCTTAGAAATGTGCTATTTGTATTTATCTAGAGAGTTTACTTTTCAAGAGAGTTCTTATCACATGGAATATTACATACATTTTGCCTTATATCTCATTCTATTTATATGGGATATCCCCCAAAGAACACCTAAAAGTACAAGTACAGAGAATATTATATAGAATATTCCCTCTAAAGATCCTAGTACAAAACTAGCCGCTACTGCTGCTCATGACACTCGACCTCGGCTGTAGTTGACTGCTCGGGGATAAGTTCCGCTAGTCACTAATCGACCTCGGCCAAATTACTCATGATAATCACCCCTTCGTGCTGAATTTCCTCAGTCAGATTTTGACCCATACAATTTGTCCCTCCGCTTATCCAGGTTGTCTTTTGGTAAACCTCAGTGAGCGGACTTCGCTAGTCGCAGTCGAGAAATTCAGGTGGGCAGGTCGGGTAGTAACGATCACGGTCGAGGTGATAACGTGGCGCTTTGCGAGCCACAACTTATCGTGACGTTGGTTCAAACTGACGTCACATCATCTTGTATCATTATTAGGCATTTTCGCGATGCGTTGCATCGCTTCCCGCGCCCCCTTCCGTTTTGATATTTGTACATCGACGATTTGTTCTCTCGATTAGGGTGCTTGGGTTATTTATAAATAGAGATTGGAAACCCTTCACTCGATATTTTGTGTTTTCTGGCATTTGAACCTACATACCTTCCTCTCTTTTTCTTCTTCCTATATTCTTGCTCCCGTTGCTTTCACTTTCGCACCCTTGTTTTCTTTTCTGGCTTTAGCGATTTCTGCTACTCCTACCTCCCTTGCACTTGTAGTTGCTGCACTTATACGCAACTAAAAATGGTTAATGCATCTTCAAGCTCTAGAGTGGCCTCTGAACCAATCCCACTAGCATTGAGAATGCCTCCTCATGACGATGGAGCTGCCATTATTGCTGAGTATGAAAGCTTCCTCACTATAGATGAAATAATTCCTCGTAGCGTCAAAGTCATGTCGGACTTCTCAAAACATCCCGCAGACGAGCCCGAGCTTGTGGAATCTGAAATGGACGCGGTCGCCCTCGCTGAGTTTAGTGCCAAGTTCAACATCCCGTCTTACATCGACCTGATCCCGGCCAGCCACGACGTGGTACAGATTCACCGCCCCAGATATTGCGCGTTCTACGCATATCCGTTCTATGTGGGCTAATCTCTTCCTCTTCCTTCGTTGGTGTCACACCTCCTTTTTCACTACCCCTGATTAATGAAGGGGTAATGTGGGAGTTTTTCCACTTTAAGTGACATTATTCGATTTTGGAATTTATTATTATTTTTCAGAGTCGCCACCCGGATTTTTGACGATGCTCCGGGACACCGTTTTGTTTTGAAAATCCCAAACCGAGGAATTTGACGCTGTTTTGATTTGTCTGCGACCAAAAATCCGAGTAAGGAATTCTGTTAACCCGGGAGAAGGTGTTAGGCATTCCCGAGTTCCGTGGTTCTAGCACGGTCACTTAACTATTATTATATGGCCTAAATTATCTGATTATTTACGTGTTTTAGCACGTTGCATATTTAAACCCTTTGAAATTTAGCCGCTTTTGATAAGTATGAATTTATCTTGAAAACAAGTCACGAGAACGTGCACTCGTTATGCTTTTGTACATGTTACAATTACACCACATGAAATGCACCCGTAATTGCAACACGTGATTTTTATATAGTTTTAAGTTGAAGTCGGGGACATGAGTTGTCACACCCGACTGTAGATTATATATCATGACTATGCCACGGGAACTGTACTCATGGTCACGATAATTTATTAAACACACTTAAAGCAAACTACAATTATTCATAAATTATTTATTTTTCCTAAGGTTTGAGATTATTGTGAGGCAAAAGTTATGGAGGTCAATTGTGAGAGCAAAAGGATTTATATTATACATATACATTTCTAATGCAAGGTTATTCAATTTAGCTCACATTCTTCCAACTAGCCCATCGATCCAACTTGAAAAGAACAGACTTCACTTTCCTAAACAACCTAAATACTTGAAGTAAAGAAAAACTAAAATCAAACTAAAATTCTGTTTTTATACTACTCAAAGGACGTCTTTATCATACTAAATTATTCAGGCATTTAGGAAATAAATAGGATGATCAGATTTCTAATGCAAACTGTAAAACTTTGATAGGAAAAGACTGTCATACTCAAATTGGAATTCAGCTACATTTACCAAGACAAACAAATTCACATTAAGAGCCAAAGTAATCTGACAAATTAAGTCCAAATCTCATTATCAAACATTCATTATCATAGATTAGAGAATGAAACAATTAATATCAAGAAAATTGAATAAATTAAGCAAGTCATAAGGTAATTGTATATTATCACAAAAATCAAACAAAAGCATTCACTAAACTGATGAGATAAAATGAATAAGGGTGGACCTTGAATAGTTGCAAACTTTATTCGATATTCAAATAAATACAAAGCCTCCAACGAACAACTGACCAAAGAGAAAGTCACAGGGACCTTCGACGCGAAATAAAATCGGCAAACAGGAACCACACCGGGACCTCGAACGGAAGCTCCTATTCTGACCTCGAAGCTCGCCGGAAAAAACTCCATGAAAAACTTTGACTCGAACCCGACAAAAAATGTTGTGTTTTAGAGGAAAAGGGGAAGCATTTTAGACCTGTTTTTCAGCTGATTTGCACTGATTTTCGGGCTGTTTTCGCAGCTGGTTTTGCTACGATTTTGGGATAATTTTTGATGGGTTTTGGTGTGAGTTTTAGGTGCCTATTTTGTTGAGTTTTTGGGGTGAAAGCAGCTGATTTTTGTTACTGTTTTCAGCTGATTTTGGGCTGTAGTTTCAGCTCATTTGGAGCTGTTTTGAGGTCGATTTTCGGGGTGGATTTGAGCTCGTTTTTAGACTGTTTTTGCTGGTGATTGGGGTATAGTTGAGCAGCATTTTTTAGCTTCTATTTTAGGTTGTTTTGAGGGCTGTTGTGTGTGCAAAAAATGAGGTTTTGGAGCTGAAATGGGGGATGCTTTGAAGGTGGGTTTTGGGGGCTGATTTGAAGATGTTTTTGGGGTATTTTGGAGGCATTTCACTGCTGGTTTTGGACAACTTTCATGGTGTTTTATGGAAGAAAGTAGGAGGTGGGTTAAAGTGGCTTCTTGATGGAGCTTGAAGGTTACTTTGATGGTTGTTTAGGAGTCATTCTTAGAGCTGATTTTTGGGACTGTTTCAGCTGAGTTTTGAGGTTATTTTTGAAGGTTTTGCTCTGTTTTAATGGAGTTTCTAGAGGAAGAAGATGAGTTGATGGCTAGGAAGAAGTATTGAGCAGCTGCCTTTCTTTTTGTGAATTCCTCTATTTTTTTTTTCAAGAATGACCTCTTAGAGTGGTTATATAGTACTACTAATTCTTGGAGAGCAAGTAGGAAAAAATGGATAAGAATGAAAAACAAATGCAGCAATTTGTGAGTGTGTGCTTAGCTGTAGGAAAATTGTCTTGTAGTGAAAATATGAAAGAATTAGTGTGTGTGAGGTGTATGGACAATAACTGTGCATGTGAGCATTTTTGTGTGGAAATGATTTCTTTTAAAAGGGGTAAATAAATAAACCAAATACTACTTAAATTAAATTAAAACACTAACACTACTTCTAAAATGAATTATGTTACTAGCTTAAAAAACAAAATTAAAGAGTTTTCTCTTCTTCCTTTTTTTTTTTACAAATATAAATAAAACTAATATTTAAGAATGTGAATCTTTTTGTATTCTTAATTTTATAAAATAAATCTATTAAAAGTGAAATAAAGGCTAAAAATCAAGATTAAACTTTGAAAATATTTACATACTAAAAAGTGATAAAATATTCAAATATAGTAAAAAATTAGGTGCTCACAGCTGTCCCTCTTTTCTCGAGAACATGAAGGGTTTTCGGGCAAAGAAAAAGTGAGTCGTATGACTAATGTTTGACCGTATCGATATTTAAAAGAGGAAGAAAATAACAGAAAAAGGTGCAACCGAGTCCTGGTTTTGGACAGCCTACATATCCCGGGTTAATAAGGAAATCAGGTCGCGTGTAGTTCAAGAAGTTTTGGAGTGATGGATTGATGAGTTGCAGAGTCGAGCGAGGTTCCGTTCCGTCGAGGTTCCGGTCCTGGTATTACATCAAAATCAAAAATCAAAAAGATTAACTAAGCATATCAGCTATGAGTTACAAGATTCCTATCTATAAATCTTCTGAAGCTTGATCTTGAGTCTTGGCTGGTTCTTCACTTAGACTCTGATCTGAATCTTGTTGCTTGGTAGCTGTATGTGCTGGTTCAATCTTCTTTAGCTTTTCGGATCAAGAAGGGACATGTACCGCTTGTGGCTTCAATCTTGCCTTGGGCGGTCCACATCTTTTCTGCTTCTGTACTTTGGGGTTCAACTCTTTGCTTTTTCTTCTTTTCTTTTATTATGAATTGAGACGTCTTCTTTTGGTCGTCTCGAATCCATTATCCTAAAAATGCAATCTGCACAAAATCAAAAAGCAAACGAACGAAATTTTCTGCCCCAGTTTTCACTAGAAAAATTTCGTGAGTTATTGTAAGGAAATCTATACTACTTTATTATTGAAAGCGGTGAAAAGCCGGGAACAGTGCATCCGGAGTTATTGTAGACTAGGGAGTGGATACCCTATGCCAAAGGTAAAATCAACTAGGGGTTGGAGACCCTATGTTGGAAGAGATCGACAGGTTATGCTGTCGTCAAGAAAAGATCACCGGGTTATGCCGATGTCTGGGGGGAGGATCAACGGGTTATGCCGCTGTCAAAAAAAAGAAGAAGAGGTCACCAGGTTATGCTGGTGTCTGGAAAGGTGAACAGGTTATGCTGTCGCCGGGAAAAGAGATCACTGGGTTATGCCAGTGTCAAGAAAATGATCAACAGGTTATGTTGTTGTCAGGAAAAGATCACCAGGTTATGCCGGTGTCTGGAAAGGTCAGCAGGTTATGCTGTTGCCTGGAAAAAAAGATCACTAGGTTCTGCTGGTGTCTGGGAAGGTCAACAGGTTATGTTGTTGCCTGAAAAAGAGATCACTGGGTTATGCCAGTGTCAAGAAAATGATCAACAGGTTATGTTGTTGTCAGGAAAAGATCACCAGGTTATGCCGGTGTCTGGAAAGGTCAACAGGTTATGTTGTTGCCTGGGGAAAAGGAGATCACTAGGTTATGCCAGTGCAGGGAAACGATCAACAGGTTATGATGTTGTCAAGAAAAGATCACCAGGTTATGCCGGTGTCTGGAAAGGTCAACAGGTCATGCTGTTGCCTCGGGAAAAGGAGATCACTAGGTTATGCCAGTGTCAGGACATGATCAACAGGTTATGCTGTTATCAAGAAAAGATCAATAGGTTATGCTGGTGTCTGAAAATGTCAACAGGTTATGCTGTTGCCGGGAAAAGAGATTACCGGGTTATGCCGATATCTGGAGAGGATCAACAGGTTATGTTGTTGTCAGAAAAGATCACCAGGTTATGCTGGTGTCTGAAAAGGTCAACAAGTTATGTTGTTGCCCGTAAAAGAGATTACCGGGTTATGTCGATATCTGGAGAGGATCAACAGGTTATGTTGTTGTCAGAAAAGATCACCAGGTTATGCTGGTGTCTGAAAAGGTCAACAAGTTATGTTGTTGCCCGTAAAAGAGATTACCGGGTTATGCCGATATCTGGAGAGGATCAACAGGTTATGTTGTTGTCAGAAAAAGATCACCAGGTTATGCTGGTGTCTGGAAAGGTCAACAAGTTACGCTGTTGCCAAGAAAGAGATTACCGGGTTATGCCGATATCTAGAGAGGATCAACAGGTTATGCTGTTGTCAGGAAAAGATCACCAGGTTATGCTGGTATCTGCTAGGGAGTGGGACCCTATGTTGGAGGAATCATCAGGTTATGCCGGCATCAACTAGGGAGTGGGACCCTATGTTGGCATCAATTAAGGAATGGAATATCCTATGTTAGGAAAGGAGTAGTTAGGGATTGGAGACCCTATACCACTTTAGGTTTGGATTATTTTCAACATCGTTCTCTTCTTTTCTTTTCTTTTCATTTTATTTTGAGTGAATGCGGGAAAGAGTTTTGGAGAAAACTTCCCTTTCTAGAGTTGTTGCTGCAAAGCTCCTTCTAGCTCTTGCGCAGTTCCTTTTGGTTGCGCCTGCTTTTTGCACGGTTGCTTTTGAGTTGCACATGTTTCAAATTTTCAAACAAAGAACAATTTGTTAGTTTGAAATGGTGGTTGGTTTTGCGGCCTTGATTTTCGACAGTTTGATCTCAGTTCTTGTGACGAAGATCTCAACCACTCACTTGCTTGCTTGCTGGGGATTGGGTTTTATCTCTAATCCCTGGGACCTTGGCTTTCCAGATTTTACCATGGCGATTGATCACGTGGGACCCAACATTTTATTTCGCCTTTGTAGGTCTTTCACTTGTTTTTCCTTTTGGATTTCTGGAGCGTCGGGGGGAATTTTTGGCCCCTCGAATTCTGCTGCGATGGTTAGTCGCGTGGGACTTAAACCTTTTCCAACTTTATTTTTTTTCCTTCATTGGCCTTTTATTTCCGACTTTTCTCTTCCATTTGACTTTTAAAGCATTTGGAGCACTTTGGCTTTTCAATCTTTTCTGAGGGGGTTAGCTATGTGGGACTTAACCCTTCATTTCAATTGCCTTTATAGGCATTCCAATTTGATTTTCTCCTTTCGAGAGTTTTGTGTTTAAAGCATCGGCCGCTGCGACCATGGAGATCGACTCGATGCCCCTGATGAGGCTTGGTGCCTTTGGGCATGTTGGTTCGCGTCAAACGAGAAACCTGTAAATCAGTTTTGCCATTCTTTCCTTATTTTATCTTAGAAACAGAGTCAGACTGAAAGGGATTGAAAGAGAATAACAAAGAAACTGAGACAAGGAATTTTGACAAGAAATATCCCTTTCGGGGAAGAGAATAAGGACTTATCTGGAATGTACGCGACTTTCAATGAACATGTCATGCGTCTTGGACTGGATGCCTGATCTATATAAATCATCTGACTCTCAGAAATTCGTCACGACTTTTAACTCGAGGTTGAAAAACCTTGCCCCAGACTATGTCGATATTAGTGAGCAAACCTCTTCTTTTCGATTAGTAGTGCCCTTTTCGGGTTTTCACCAACTAACCTCTCTTATTTCTCTTCTCGCCATCGCCCTGTAGTGCTCTTTGCGAGTTTTCACTAACAAGACTCTCTCATCTTTAATTTCTCTACTCACCGTCGCCTTATGGTGCCCGCGTGGATTTTCACCGATAAGACTCTCTCATTTTAATTTCTCTTATTGCTTGTATGAGGTCCAGATAGATGTATCTTCCCATTCTGGCTTTTCTTTGTCGATCGATCGGAAGGACTTGAATAGGATTTGGGGTAAAAGAATTTGTAGTGAATTACAACCTTGGAACGTTCAGACGAATCATTGCCGAATCTCAACACTTGACCCAACTTAAACTCTTGGGGGAAATGTGGATTTTTGTTTTGGTGTGACTGAACCCCAGGGAGAGGCTGCCTACGTATCCTTTTGGAATCAAGTCAGACGTAGTTCATGCAACTTTGTTTTTGTTTTTTGATTTGCTTTGATTTTTGTTTTGTTTTTCCTCTATTTTGTTTTGTTTTCTCTTTCTTTTGCTTTTCTTGTTCTCTTTTTATTTTCTTTTCATTTTCTTTTTTCCTTTTTTTTTTGTTGCTCTTTTTTTTCCTTTTTTTTTTCAACAACACTTTCACGTTCGTCATCTCAATCAGAGAACATTTAATACTATATGGAGGATCGAACATAGTACATTTTGGCTGTACCTGCGTTGACAGTTGTTTCTGGGACATTTTCTTCGAGCCTCAAGTACAACGCACTCTTTTAGCAGTACTCTTGTTGCAATGCATGGACCTTTTCCAATCTGAACCAATTTTCCTTTGGTTGTTTTGATTCAATGTTTTATTTCCTTGACCAAAATTCATTTGCATTTCTGATCCTTGATTTATTATTTCGAACCCTGACGGCGTTTTAAGATCTTTTGACTGCACCTGCGTTCAGAGTTGTTTCGGGGACAATTTCTTCGATGTACCCCAAGCACAAGCACATTCTTTTGGCAGTACTCTTGTAGTAATGTATGGACCTTTCTAATCTGAACCAATTTTCCTTTGGTTATCCTGATTGTTTTATTTCGTTGATCTTACTTCATTTGCATTCTGACTCTTTGATTCATTATTTCGGAGTCTGACAGCGTTTTAAGATCTGGGCATGAAGTCCGCAGGCATGTCATGTTATTGAAATCTGCATTTAAACAGAACTGAAAGTAGCATAAGAAAAAAGAGACAAGATTAAGAAAAGAGACATTTTTTGGAAAATGAAATATTAATTCCATTTGATTTTTGATTTTTTGATTTTTTTTTTTTGATTGTTTTTTTTAAAAAAAATTTAAAGATATAAGGGTTTACATTGGAAAGTAAGACAATAAAGTAAAAAAAATCCGGATCACACCCTGAGATAATCCGGACGCAGAAAGGATAGCAAGAATGGCTACCGAGACTCCCATCTAAAGGGGGAACTTTCAGGCTTGGCAACCGTTTTTTGGCTTTTCTTCTGTCTCGGCAATGGCTGCAATGGCTTTCAGTGCCGGATCAAATTCTTCATTTCCACAAATCATTCCAACTATGGCCAGTGTGAGCAGGCAGTGGATTGTTTATCATATTAGGGTCTTCTTCATCCCTAAGCACTATTGCCTGGACCTCGATGAGATCTTCCACTGCTCTTTTAAGAGTCCAACAATCTTCAGTGTCATGCCCCACTGCTCCTGAGTGGTATTCACATCTAGCATCAGCTCGGTGCGAGGGGAACTCGAGGTTCGGCCGGTTTGGGGCCACTGGTTGTAGCATACCTCTCTTGACCAACTTTTGGAACAAGTTATAGTATGATTCACCAATAGGGTGAATTGATTCTTTTGGAAAGGCTCTCTTGGGCGCGGATTGTATTGGGAAACATTTGATTGGGGATTATATGGAGCTTGGTAAGGATGGGCATTTCTGGGAAGTGGAGCTCGGTTTTGGGTATAATTTTGTGGCCCCGTGTAAGATTGCACGTTCATCACCGCATAGGGAGGCGGTGCCACGACATATGTTGCATCATCTTGATAGGGATAATAGTGTTGGGGGACTTTAGGAAGCATATATGATTGGTTGAATTCCCTGTGGGCCCCCTTCGAGCTCGAAGTCATCATGGCTCCCTCTTCTATCTCGTTTCTGTTCAACAAACCCCCTGACCCATTCTGAACGGCTTCTGATGTAGCCTTAAAAGTAGCTTGACTCCAAATTCGGCCCGTTTCTAAACCACTTTCGACCATCTCCCCAATTTTGATAGCTTCAGCAAATGGTCTACCCATAGCAGACATCATGTTCTGGAAGTAGTCTGCCTCTTGGGCCTGTAGGAAGACCGTAACCATTTCTGCTTCGTCCATTGGAGGCTTTACCCTGGCAGCTTGCTCACGCCATTTGACAGCATATTCACGAAAGCTTTCCACGGCTTTCTTCTTCAAATTGGACAAAGAATTCCTGTCGGGAGCAATGTCCATATTATATTGGAACTGGCGGGCAAAGTCTCGGGCCATATCGTCCCACACATGCCAGTGAGTAATTTCTTGACTCATATACCATTCAACAGCGATTCCGGCGAGGCTTTCTCCGAAATAGGCTATTAGTAACTCATCTTTTGCACCAACATCCCTCAGCTGGTTACAATATCGTTTTAAGTGAGCTATCGGGTCTCCGTGCCCGTCATATTTTCCAAACTTTGGCATCTTGAAACCAACCGGCAGGTGAACATGTGGAAACATGCATAAATCGGAGTAGGAGAGACTCTTCTGACCACTCAAACCCTGAATGTTTTTTAAGCTTTGCTCTATGCTTCTCATCCTCCGAGCCATTTCTTCCTGCTCGGGGTTTCTCATCATTCTTTGCTGACCCCTGGGTGACTCATATCGCGGATGATGAGGGTATGATTTTGGCCTGGGCACTGTTGTACGTGCCATAGTGGAGATTGGTGGCACAGCGAACGTCGCTGGCGGTTCTCTTGAATCCAGCGCCTGGGGGTGATCTACAGAAGGCATTCCGGGGCCATTAGACGGCATTAGAGGGTGCCCACATGGGATGAGTGGGTTGGGCACAAGGATGTTGGAAAGCCCATATAAACCGGGAATCAACTCAGGAAAATCAAGGATTACACTTGGCGGTTCCCTGCCGTTAGACCAGGCGTCCCACATTTCCAACACGTGGCGACGCAACATTCTATTTTCTTCAGCAGTTGTTAATTCCAGCTGCGGAATAGCCGATGACGGGCTATCCTCAGGACCGATGATTGGCAGATTACCGGCGGAGGCCATCTCTGCCTTTGGACTTGTGAAGGATGGGAAACTGGACTACCAACAAAACCAACCACCAAAACCTGGCTCTAATTTGCACATACAACAACCTGGTTAGTTTGAGACATATAACATGTAGGAAATCGTATATTGCGGATGCAATGCTCCTAACAGTTAAATGCGTCTACCATGTATTCGAACGGCTGCGTGTTTCATCCCGGCCTTTAAATGTCCCTTTCTGATTTTATCTCTCCTTTTTTTTTTTGAATTTTCTATATCTCGATTTCTTTTCCTTTCTCTTTTTGTTATTTTCGCTCTTTGTTTTTCTCAGTTATTTTGTCACTCTTTTTTTCTTTTTCCTTTTTCGCTCTATTTTTCACTTTCTTTTCACTCTTTTCTTTATTTTTCACTCACTTTTTTTTTCACTTTCTTATTTATTTATTTTTTGGCTATGATCGAATCCTACGTGGATTGCCTACGTATCATGACACCGCATGAATCAGATCTTGCGTAGTTCGGGAAGATTGAGAATGGAGTAAATAAAGCTAACTCTTTTTTTTTTTTTTTTAATTTCGTTTATTTTATTGTTGAATTTTTGAAAGAAAGGTTTTAAAAGAAGATAGAAAATATTTTTGGCTCTTTTTTTTTTTTTATGTTTTGATTGAAATATTTGAAAGAAAGACTTCTGAAAAGCAAGAAAATATTTTTAGATTTTGATTTGACCTTTTCTTTTTCTTTTTTGAACTTTTGGGGAAACTAATAACTTTTGGGGAAACTAATTCAAGATAAATGAAGCTTGTACTTTTGGATTTTGATTTTTGATCTTTTTTTATTTTATTTCAGGGAAGAAAGACTTTTAAATATGGTGGAAATATATTTTTTTTTAATGAAAGACTTCTAAAAACTCTTTTCTTTTGTTTTGAACCTTGAGAATTTCAAAAGTAAGAAGAAAATATTTTTGTTGAATTTCATCTTTTGTCATCTTTCTTTTAAGAATAAAGAAAATATTTTTGGATTTCGAATGTTGCCTCTACATTTTCAAAAGAGGAATTTTTAAAGAAAGACAAAGATTTCGCTTCTTTTTTTTTTGTTTTTTTTTTTTCTAAATTTTTGTTTCTTTTGGAAAAATATTTCTGAAGGAGGGGAAAATATTTTTGGATTTCGAATGTTGCCTCTACATTTTCAAAAGAGGAATTTTTAAAGAAAGACTTCTCAAAACTCTTTTCTTTTGTTTTGAACCTTGAGAATTTCAAAAGTAAGAAGAAAATATTTTTGGATTTTGATTTTTGATGGTTTTTTATTTTATTTCAGGGAAGATAGACTTTTAAATATGGTGGAACTATAATTTTTTTTAAAGAAAGACTTCTCAAAACTCTTTTCTTTTGTTTTGAACCTTGAGAATTTCAAAAGTAAGAAGAAAATATTTTTGGATTTTGATTTTTGATGGTTTTTTATTTTATTTCAGGGAAGATAGACTTTTAAATATGGTGGAACTATAATTTTTTTTAAAGAAAGACAAAGATTTCGCTTCTTTTTTTTTTGTTTTTTTTTTTCTAAATTTTTGTTTCTTTTGGAAAAATATTTCTGAAGGAGGGGAAAATATTTTTGGATTTTGATTTATTATTTTACCTTGTTTTATAAAAGCTTTCAAAAAGGAAGGAAAATAATTTTGAATTTATTTTTTCTTCTTAAAGTCTCTTTTTTTTTTCAGTAGAGAATTAAAGGAAACTATTTTTAGATTTTTTAAAAATTGGGGTCCCAAAGAAAGACTTTTCATAAAAGGAAAGAAAATATATTACATTTTTTTTGGATTTCCCTTTTCTTTTCTTTTTTTGAAAATTGTGAAAAATAAAAGGTAGAAGATATTTTTGGGATTTTAACTTGATTTGTCTTCTTTGTTCAAATGAAAGACTTCCAAAAAAAATGATTAAAGGAAAAAAAAATTTGGATTTTTTTTAATAGGGAGGGTCGGAACTGATGAGGTTTGCCTACGTATCTCACATCCGGTGAGAATCAGAGCCGCGTAGTTCGGGCGATTTTGACGGAACCGGGAGAACATGACTTTTGAGGACATTCGATTCTTTTCTTTCTTATTTATAGACAGAGTTTCACATTTCGAATAACTACCTCACACTCTTTTTTTTTCCTTTTTTTTAATTCTAGGAGCCGGTCAACATGCATGCCGAAACAAAAAGATGTCAAGTAGCACGTAAGATGCATCAAGATGGCCTTTTATTTTAGGTACACCTGTCCTAGACGGACCCAACCCCTGTGTTGAGTACCCTAAGTTAAATGCATGTGATGCAAATAAACGTTCCTACTAGGGATCCGACATGAGGCTATGTCATACTAGGTTTATACCGTGGGGTTTAGTTCTAGACAAGGCTTACCCGAGCGGACAGCTCGAGCCGAGGTCGGGGCAGCGTACCGGGAATACAGAAGCTTCACTGGCTTTGCAACTTGTACGCACCTCGTTCTAAAATTTGGATGACTCTAACAGAAAAGAAGTCACACGAAGTGCAAACTTCCCAGATGATTTAGAAGACTCAGAGAGAAGAAGGATTTCGGCACAGTTTTATACGCAGTTCAGATAATATCAAAGCGGTAAAAAGCGGCGTTTAGCACATAAGGTTTAAACACGTAAAATCAGATAGTAAAAGCCAAAATATAACAGTTATATAAGCTCGAATTCTTGAACGCTGAACCAGGGATTCTGGGTTCCAATCCCCAGTAGAGTCGCTAGAGCTGTCACACCTCCTTTTTTCACTACCCCTGATTAATGAAGGGGTAATGAGGGGGGTTTTCCACTTTAAGTGACATTATTCGGTTTTGGAATTTATTATTATTTTTCAGAGTCGCCACCCGAATTTTTGACGATGCTCCGGGACACCGTTTTGTTTTGAAAATCCCAAACCGAGGAATTTGACTCTGTTTTGATTTGTCTGCGACCAGAAATCCGAGTAAGGAATTCTGTTAACCGGGGAGAAGGTGTTAGGCATTTCCGAGTTCCGTGGTTCTCGCACGGTCACTTCACTATTATTATTTGGCCTAAATTATCGTATTATT
Source organism: Nicotiana undulata (assembly GCA_005239495.1). NCBI lineage: Eukaryota > Viridiplantae > Streptophyta > Magnoliopsida > Solanales > Solanaceae > Nicotiana > Nicotiana undulata. The sequence continues at coordinate 6,792 of ML274072.1, read as the reverse complement.
TACGTGTTTTAGCCCGTTGCATATTTAAACCCTTTGAAATTTAGCCGCTTTTGATAAGTATGAATTTATCTTGAAAACAAGTCACGAGAACGCGCACTCGTTATGCTTTTGTACATGTTACAATTACGCCACATGAAATGCACCCGTAATTGCAACACGTGATTTTAATATAGTTTTAAGTTGAAGTCGGGGATATGAGTTGTCACACCCGACTGTAGATTATATATCATGACTATGCCACGGGAACCGTACTCATGGTCATGATAATTTATTGAACACACTTAAAGCAAACTACAATTATTCATAAATTATTTATTTTTCCTAAGGTTTGAGATTATTGTGAGGCAAAAATTATGGAGGTCAATTGTAAGAGAAAAAGGATTTATATTATACAGATACATTTCTAATGCAAGGTTATTCAATTTAGCTCACATTTTTCCAACTAGCCCATCGATCCAACTTGAAAAGAACAGACTTCACTTTCCTAAACAACCTAAATACTTGAAGTAGAGAAAAACTAAAATCAAACTAAAATTCTGTTTTTATACTACTCAAAGGACGTCTTTATCATACTAAATTATTCAGGCATTTAGGAAATAAATAGGATGATCAGATTTCTAATGCAAACTGTAAAACTTTGATAGGAAAAGACTGTCATACTCAAATTGGAATTCAGCTACATTTACCAAGACAAACAAATTCACATTAAGAGCCAAAGTAATCTGACAAAGTAAGTCCAAATCTCATTATCAAACATTCATTATCATAGATTAGAGAATGAAATAATTAATATCAAGAAAAATGAATAAATTAAGCAAGTCATAAGGTAATTGTATATTATCACAAAAAACAAACAAAAGCATTCACCAAACTGATGAGATAAAATGAATAAGGGTGGACCTTGAATAGTTGCAAACTTTCTTCGATATTCAAATAAATACAAAGCCTCCAACGAACAACTGACCAAAGAGAAAGTCACAGGGACCTTCGACGAGAAATAAAATCGGCAAACAGGAACCACACCGGGACCTCGAACGGAAGCTCCTATTCTGACCACGAAGCTCGCCGGAAAATACTCCTCGAAAAACTTTGACTCGAACCCGACAAAAAATGTTGTGTTTTAGAGGAAAAGGGGCAGCATTTTGGACCTGTTTTTCAGCTGATTTTCACTGATTTTCGGGCTGTTTTCGCAGCTGGTTTTGCTACGATTTTGGGATAATTTTGATGGGTTTTGGGGTGAGTTTTAGGTGCCTATTTTGTTGAGTTTTTGGGGTGAAAGCAGCTGATTTTTGTTACTGTTTTCAGCTGATTTTGGGCTGTAGTTTCAGCTCATTTGGAGCTGTTTTGAGGTCGATTTTCGGGGTGGATTTGAGCTCGTTTTTAGACTGTTTTTGCTGGTGATTGGGGTATAGTTGAGCAGCATTTTTTAGCTTCTATTTTAGGTTGTTTTGAGGGCTGTTGTGTGTGCAAAAAATGAGGTTTTGGAGCTGAAATGGGGGATGCTTTGAAGGTGGGTTTTGGGGGCTGATTTGAAGATGTTTTTGGGGTATTTTGGAGGCATTTCACTGCTGGTTTTGGACAACTTTCATGGTGTTTTATGGAAGAAAGTAGGAGGTGGGTTAAAGTGGCTTCTTGATGGAGCTTGAAGGTTACTTTGATGGTTGTTTAGGAGTCATTCTTAGAGCTGATTTTTGGGACTGTTTCAGCTGAGTTTTGAGGTTATTTTTGAAGGTTTTGCTCTGTTTTAATGGAGTTTCTAGAGGAAGAAGATGAGTTGATGGCTAGGAAGAAGTATTGAGCAGCTGCCTTTCTTTTTGTGAATTCCTCTATTTTTTTTTTCAAGAATGACCTCTTAGAGTGGTTATATAGTACTACTAATTCTTGGAGAGCAAGTAGGAAAAATTGGATAAGAATGAAAAACAAATGCAGCAATTTGTGAGTGTGTGCTTAGCTGTAGGAAAATTGTCTTGCAGTGAAAATATGAAAGAATTAGTGTGTGTGAGGTGTATGGACAATAACTGTACATGTGAGCATTTTTGTGTGGAAATAATTTCTTTTAAAAGGGGTAAATAAATAAACCAAATACTACTTAAATTAAATTAAAACACTAACACTACTTCTAAAATGAATTACGTTACTAGCTTAAAAAATAAAATTAAAGAGTTTTCTCTTCTTCCTTTTTTTTACAAATATAAATAAAACTAATATTTAAGAATGTGAATCTTTTTGTATTCTTAATTTTATAAAATAAATCTATTAAAAGTGAAATAAAGGCTAAAAATCAAGATTACACTTTGAAAATATTTACATACTAAAAAGTGATAAAATATTCAAATATAGTAAAAAATTAGGTGCTCACAGTTGGTAGAGGAATTCTGCCACTATTACGGCATCTGTCCAGCTGAGCTCCTCGCATACATTTACAAGCTCTTCCTTATGTTGATGAAGTACGCGGAACTGGCCAACCGTGAAATTTCTATTCCCCATCTACTGCACCTTTTTGCGCCAAGTTTCCATAGGGGTACTATGTTACACCTTTGCCAGTGTGGAAGCAAGAGATTGGTGGTGATGATGGATGATAAGGCCAATCATCGATTTTGGTGCAACTTTTTCTATATCAAGTCGAGGACGTGGTGGAAAGCCCTAATGGGTTTCCTGAAGCATGGAACTTTGCCCGTAAGTACTTCCGTTGATTCCTTACTTTGTTTATTTTAGTGGTAGCTTAATCGTTTCACTTTTTCTTTGTTTAGCCGAGAAAGAGCCATGTTCGTTGGTTGCAGACATTCATGACTGGGTAAGTCAGGTCTTGCCCCATATGGTGGGGATCCGTGAATGGTCGGCATTCCACAAGAAGTTTGGGCGCAAGCCCTTCGCGACCGGTGAGTCATTTATTTGAACGTTTGTTGCTTCGGCCTTCATGTTGCCGTCTTTATCTTCTCCTTTTTTATAGTGGGGTTGACTTAACTTCTGCTTTTATTGTTAGGTCGGAGAGCTTCGAGAATGGTGATGGCTCCTACTCCTTCCTTCTGTCAACCGAGTGCTACGACAGGGTCTTCACTTGCTACGACTGCGGGCAAGCCTGTTCACACTGCCACTTCTTCCAAGACCACGACATTACGCAGATCTAGTCGATCGTCGGCGGCCCCAACAGTAGAGATTCCAGCTCCTCCCATGTTGTATTTGGTAGATGAGTCGTCAGTGAGCGAGGTGGACTTGATTCCGCTTAAAAGAAGGATATTGGAAGTCGGCGGCGAGACAATTAGAGCCGAGGATTCCACAAGGGGTGACTCTGAGCCGGCCGTGGCTGCATCAGAGAGTGAGGTGGACTTACCAACTTTGGCTCCGCCGCCTACTGATCGGCGCCCACTTATACCACTAATAAGTAGCAAGGAAGCAACTTTTACCCGAACGGGTCGGGATCGATTTCCACAGAGAGTTATGTATATGGGAGTTTAATTTCTAATTGACCTAGTGGTGTTTCAATTTCTTAATTTCACTTCTCATCATAAGGAGTTTTGAAATTATACTAAAGTTTAGACTAAAAGAGACTATTATCTAGCTACTATGATCTTTTTGTGGGATTTTCTCAAGTAATAAAAAGCTGTCACGACCCCAAATCCTAACAGGCCGTGATGGCGCCTATCGTGGAACTAGGCTAGCCAACCATCACATTACTACGCGTTTATTCAATTATAACAGTTCACTATTTAATAATAAACATGCAACCATAGCATAAATAATAAAAATAATGTCTTAGTGTTCCCAATAATAGTCTAACAAACCTCCCAAGAACTGGAGTCAATAGTCATGAGCACCTAAGACTAATTAAATCTAACTCTGCTAAAACTCTAATATATGTATCTGAATCAAATGCTAAGACTAATAAGGAAGGGAAATGGAGAAGCTGTGGACGCTGGACAACTACCTCGAAATCCCGTGAACCTGCAACTACAAGCAAGGACAGCTACGGCTCCAGACCGTCACCTGAATCTGTGCACAGAGGCACAGGGAGTCTTTATGAGTACGCCAACTCAGTAGTAATGAAAATAAATCACAGTCTGAGTAATATAAAACACACAGTACAGATACACCATTCCACAAAATCAATAAAACACCAAGTCACCATGTAGTATTCATCAAATAATAAGTTCGAAATCAGTTTCCAGAAATCCTTTGAAATAAAGTACAATATCAGTATATCTCAATAAAATTCTCAGTGAAAACCAGTTTGAAAACGAAGTAAATCATAGTTTGAAAACTCAGTAAAAATCTTCATAAAACTGCCCCTCGGGCCATAATCATTTCTCGTAACAATTTCTTTCAGTATCAGCCCATCAGGCAACATCACTTTGCCCATCAGGCAACCTCACAATCACTTTGCCCACCATGCAACCTCACAATCACTCTGCCCATCAGGCAACCTCACAATCACTCTGCCCATCAGGCATCCTCACAATCACTCTGCCCATCAGGCATCCCCACAAGCACTATGCCCATCAGGCATCCTCACAATCACTCTTCCCATCTGGCATCACTCAATCGGTACTGGCGCTCACTGGGGGTGTGTTACAGACTCCGGAGGGTCTCCTACAGCCCAAGCGCAATAATAAGCCACATCATGGCATAAATCACACACAATATAGGCCCGCAGCCTCACTCATATCATAACATCCTCACAATATAGGCCAGCAGCCTCACTCAGTCAGACACTCTCAATTTGCCTTCAGGCCAAAATATACCGGGTTCTAGACCCAAAATAATGTTTTATTTTCAAGAAGTAGTTCAAAATACTCAGAGTGTCAAAACAATTTCACAGAAAAGATTGAGTGAAAAATCATAACATATCAGTGAGGAAAATATAGTAAACACATCCCCCAAGGGGTGAACAGATCGGCACTAGGCCCCAAACATGGCTTACAGCCCAAAACATATCATAATATATAAATACTATTTAAGAAAATGCTTAAAAATCGGTTTCGCAACTCAATAATCGCCTAAATAGGAAAGATGTTTCCAAAGTTTCCATCTTTTTATCTCAAAACCCGTGAAAGGGTGCATAGTCCGGGGTTTCATACCCTCAGGACAAGATTTAAAGACATTACTTACCTCGAAACTAGCCCGAAACTACTCCGCAATGCGTTTTCCTTTCAAATCAACTTCCGAACGCTCATAATCTACCAATTTCAAATTTTCATCATCAAATTATGCTTAAGGAATAAATTCCAATCGAAAAATATCAAATTTAGCCAAAACCCGAATTTGGTCAAAACCCGACCCCCGGGCCCGCATTCCGAAACTCGAAAATCTTTATACAAAACTGTTCTTCGTCCTCTCACGAGTCCGTACATATAAAGAATACCAAAATCGGAGTTCGTTTGACCCCTCAAATCGAACCTTGAATGTCTCATAATCTCAAGCCCTAAACCCAATCTTTCTACTGATTTTCCATGAATTTAACATTGATATTTTGATCCTTAATCATATATAATCGAGTTTTAGGGTCCAAAATCCTTACCTCAATGAAGAAAAATGATTTCCTCTCTTAAAAATCGCCTCAAAAGCTTCTTCCCGTTCAAAAATTGGAAGAAAACTCGGACTACTCATTATACATATGCTGTTCACGTGTTTTATTGCTCCCAGTGGATTCCTTGTGAAATGTTAATGAATTTAGGCCTTTGAATCACTCAATTTGACCTTATAATGAAGGAGATATGTAGGTTTTAAGATTTGCAAATAGTGCAGGTTTTTAATACGCCGTCAGGGGCAATTTCGTCATTAACCTGAAAAATCTGGGCAATCTTGGTAAAATGGCCATAAAATCCTCATACGATGCCCAAATTCGATGATTCTTTTTGCTACGGGTCCGTAATTACGATACGGATCTAATTCTTCTTTCAAAACAGTAATCGGAGCTCATTTGTTCAATATGATATCATTTATGCTTGAAGAAACGACGCCGAAGCATAAGAAAAACGAGCACAACGCAGCCCAAACCTATCCAAAACTCACCCGAGCTCCTTGGGATCCCAACCAACTATACCAACACATCACATATGATCATTCAAACTTAGTTGCACTCTTAAAACACCAAAACTAACATCAAAACACCAAATTTACATCGGATTCAAGACTAAGAACTTTGAAATTTCTAAAATCCACCAAAGATGCCGAAACTATCCAAAACAACTCCGATTGACCTGAAATTTTGCAGACCTATCCAAAATAACATTACTAACCTGTTCCAACTATCAGAATTCCATTCCGACCCTGATAGCCTATTTTTCACTGCTGACCGGAAATCGCAAAAACTAACTTTCGCCAATTCAAGCCTAATTCTACATCGGACATCACAAAATTATTCTGAACATGATCCTAAGTCACAAATCACCTAACGAAGCTATTCGAGCCATAAAATCTGCATTCCGAGGTCGTTTACCAATAAGTCAACTCTTAGTTGACTTTTC
>ML274071.1:44012-82224 GCA_005239495.1 Nicotiana undulata | reverse complement strand
TAGCCAAATATTACTAATATTAGCCAATTAGCTATTTGTAGCAAAAAAATATCAAAGTTTTGCATTATTTTGAGTGGGTGTCATTAGAATATATTGGGTACATCTTAAGGAGCTTGAATCTCAGTTTTGGGATGATTTGGTAAAGTTTTAAGGGGTTTGAATTGAAAATTCGAAGTAAAAACTGAACATGAAAAAAATGATATGTGTATCACACTGCGTATCATATATATATATATATATATATATATATATATATATTTGTATCAAGTGTGTATCACATTCATATCCATGTATACATGTATGTGCGATACGTGCGTGATATATGTTTGATACATGTGTCGCAGAAGAATTTTTTGAACTCGATTTAATTACGAATTTTGATACAAAACCAGTCTAATTCACCTCCAATCTTCCTCAAATTTTGTATATTGACTCATCTATATGCTTTTTATGAATTTCAACTATACCCATTGAAAAAATTTCTTTTTTTACTTAGAATGTTGTATTTTTTTTTCTATTTCATCACCTTATTTGCTACTTATATATGAAATTTCCTTTCCGTCTTGCATTTAATGTTGCTAATCACGCTAAAAAATATGGAAGGTGATTTTTGCATGTGATTCTTTGAGAGAAGAACCTTACTTATTTGGTTTTTCAAATTTTATATGTACTTGGCTAGTTTTGGTAAGTTTATGACTAATGACTAGAGGATGGTAAGTTGAGACTTATTTGAGACATTTGTGTAAGTTTCCCTTTTAAATAGCCCATGTTTTTAAGTTTTACCTCACCCAGCCCATATTGTATATATTTTGAAATCACTTCAAAATTTGTGTTCTCACGACCATTGCTTCTAAAAGCTATGGAGTTAAATCCGCATTTTCACAACCATTGCATTCACTCTCTCTTCTTCTCACATCTTCTACATATGCTTCAAGGGGCCGTGCATTTTTGCTTCTCCTTATGTGTCGCCTTGGTTGCTAATGTAAGAAAATTGAAGAGTAGAAGTCTATCATTGAAGGCCATTCAAAGCTTTGCTTTCGAAAATAGGAGTTCAAAATTTAAATTTGAAGTGATTTGGAGTTAGATTTAAGTTAAATTTAAAAAAAGACGCAAGGAAGAAGACGAAGTCAGTTTTTGTATAACTATATATAATTATGTATAATCTTGTATAATTGTGTATATGAATGTATAAACACATCTTATACACTATTATACACTTTATGCACCTGTATACAAGCGCACAAACTTCTTTCATGATTTTCAGTTGCAATTCTTGTTCAAACCCAATCTCCCTTAAATGACTTCAAATTTTATATACAACCTCCTTGTACCATTTTAAACAAATCTAGATAACACCTGCTCCAAATTTCTCACAAAATCAAATTTGGAATTTAAAACCCACATATTTAAGCTTGTTAAAAATCTAATTTTCACCACCAAATGGATTTGGTTTATTGAACTAATATTTGAGTCACAGTTACTGATTTGAAAATTAACTTTCAATCTTTGTTAAAAATTAAATAGTAATTTTGAGAACCTATCGGAGTTGGATGGTGAATCTTAACCTATTATTTTTAGTTAGTTGGTTGTAAATTAAAATATGACCTATAAAATTAAAAAATAGAGAGCCCAGTTATTTTTATGTGAAAGTTTCCCAAATTTAAGTGGAATAATTTTTGCAATAATATTTTTGGAAGTTGTAAGACAACACACAAAGAGTTTGTGGTTTCGAGCACCATCTTTTTTCCTAAAAATTGAATCTCCATCCTTTTCCTTGTTCAATTTCCTTTCCTTAAATTTCAATCATATAAAACCAACTGCTAGATTTTAGAACTTCAATTTTCTTAAATATTATTACTTTTCAAAACTAATTCTTCCAAATCAAGTCTAAACAGATACAACTTAAACTCAAATTCATACGCCAATTTCCAGACATGTTGTAAATAGGCAGTTACATTGTAGCCTGTAGTATAACTACTTGGATTTCATGCTCTACTCCTCTTGAGATAAATACAAGGTTAAGGAAGGATGAAGGCTCACTTCTTGCAGATCCTTAATCTGTATTTGACTATTACAAGGCCATACATTGCCTTCTCGGTGGGATATGTCAGCAAATTTATGAAATGACCAAGAAAGCCTCACTTAGGAGCTGCAAAGATGATTATAAAGTATATCAATGCAACATCAGATATGGGCTTGTTCTTCCAAAAGAAGAATGATTTGGTGTTAGCTGGATATACAGATATTGATTTTGGTGATGATTTGGATGACGGAAGATCTACATCGGGCTATATTTTTCTCTGTGGTGGAACAAGTGTTTCTTGGTGTAGCAAGAAGCAAGACTCAGTTTCCTTGTCAACCACGGAGGCAGGGTATAAAGCAGCTGATCTTACTGCTAAAAAATGTGTATGGATACAAAGACTTGCATCTACCTATATCAAATCTGATTGTGATCTTTGGAGATAATCAAAGTCCCATCAAGCTTGCAAATAATCCAATATTCTATGCAAGAACTAAACACATTGAGGTGGAACATCACTTTATTCGGAAAAAAGGTTCTTGATGGAACTATCAATACTTTGGAAGTGCAACATCAGGATGCTATCTTCACCATGTCACTTGCTAAAGCTTCGTTCGAGTTCTTCCGTGACAATCTTGGAGTAGTTTCCCAAAAATCACTTAAGGGAGAGTGTGAAAAAAATAAAGTAAAGTTGATTTTAAAAAATATATATAAATTTCTCTTGAATGTCCTAATGTAGTATCCTTGATATTTATCTAGTACACACATCCAGATATTCTAGAATATTGTGGAAAGATAAAGTTATCTATTAGACACATCTTGTTATTCTAGAGTATTGTGGGAAGATAAGATTAACTAGACTTTCTTGTACATATTCTAGAATATTATGAAGAACTCTCCTTAGAGAAGTACAAATAGGGGGCCTTAGGCATTTGTAACCAAGCCAAAATCAAGAAAGCCTTCTTTCCTAAACAAAGTTCTCCTCTCCAAAACTTTCACCTCTTTTGAAAACTTCAGCTTCCTTAGTTGAAACTTCCTATCTTAGGCTAGCAGAAAGTTTCCAAATAAACTTTTCATCTGTCATTCTTTACACATTACACCATAACCGTCAGTAGTGACTTCAAAATATGGTGATCGTACTATACTATTCATCATCTGGTTTGGTTAATGAAGGGTTTTGTTTAACATAAAAAACACATTCCATGCATAAACAATGGAATCCATATTTCCCTCTAGTTATTGAACAGAGTATATAATCAATAAAAAAACTGGTCGGAACAAACACATTTAGCCAAAAACCATATTTTTTTAAACCTATGGTTTCAAGAAACAAAAAAAAGAGTAAAACCTATAAGCATCCAGCGAAATCGACAATAAAACTTGTCTAACAGATACTTGCTTTAGGTGATTTTGGTTCTTCATGACCACCCTCAACTGGTTCTTCAAGATCACCCTTAACTGGTTTCATCACCATCCTCAATCAGTTCTTTATCACATCCACCATTATCAATATCATCATCATTAGGGTCTCCTGGTTCCTCTTCTTCATCAATATCTACAATAAGATTCTTGATTAACAGGGGAAAAAGAAGCAATTCTTGAAAAGAAAAGACAATAACAACGACAACAAAAAAACTACTAACTTGAAAGGAAAACGCAACGGGTAATGAGCTGATGTATATCAATCTTAGTTGGACTGTCGCTCTATGTTTATCACCAAGAACTAGTATGACCATTTCTCTTGTATCGTCTTTGTCGTAGTGTACAAACATATTCGAAATTGCACCCCAAAGAAACAATTTCATGTTCGGTTTGTGCTAATTTGTTCAGAGTCTGACTAAAGAGATTGCATAATTCTGTTGTTGTGATTGAAGCGTTGATCTCCTCGATCAACGCCATGAGAGGAGAGAGGAATAGAGTTTTGAACAAAATAAGTAACTGCTAAATAACGATATTGAAATAAACTGTGTTGTTGTAAAACAAAGATTATAAAGTAATAAACAAAAGACAAGTAAAAAGAGAGATTGATATATTATTCAACTTTAAACTGATGTACATAATAAGATGAAAACTCCTCTATTTATGGAATAGATGAAGCAACTGCTAGGCTTTTCGATAAGTAGCTACAAGGCTTTTCAAGAAGCAACTACAAGATTTTTTTGAGCTGCTTGTAAGCTGTCTGCATGAGTTGCAACCGGCTTGTTTAATAAGAAGCTGCTGCAAGACATTTCATTGAGTTGCTTGCAACTTTCCTGCATCAGCTTCTTGTAGATAAACTTTAATGGAGTACTAAATGGATAACCTTCTTCAGGAAGATTATCTAAAGCGGGAAGTAAAAAAAATCTTATTGAAGGAAAAAAAGTACACATATTTAGTAATACGCATTGTTGGTTGCATCATTAAAAAACTTACAAGAAAATCCCTATGGGAAAAACCTTAGTACAGGAAAAAGATTACAACACATATCTTACTCCTCCTGATGAAAACTTTGTTTCAAATATTTGTGTCTCCGTATTCCAATCTTGTATATCATCTTCTCTAAAATTGAAGTTGACAAAGATTTAATGAATAAATCAGCACTTGAACAGATTTTGTTGCACGTCAATGTCACCATTCGTCTAAAGATCTTGTGTGTAGAATAATATTGGTGGAATGTGCTTCGTTCTATCTCCTTTTATAAATCCTCCATTCAATTGGGATATACATTCTAAACAACATTTTTCTCAAATAAAATGAATCACAGATCAATCATACGCATTCCCAACTTGCTTCATGAATAGTTATTATCTCAGCATGATTTAAAGAAGTAGCAATAATAGATTGCTTTGTGGAGCACCATGATATGACAGTACCTCCACATGTAAACACGAACCCGATTTGAGATCGAGCTTTATGGGGATAAGATAAATAATCTGCATCTGCATAGCCAACAAGATCTGCGCTACCTTTGTTAGCATAAAACAAACCCATATCAAGAGTTACCTTTAAATTCGCAATATATGCTTAATCCCGTTCTAATGTCTCCGTGTAGGAGAAGAGCGATATCTTGCTTGTAAATTAACAGAACATGCCATGTCACGCCTTGTAGCATTAGCAAGATACATAAGTACACCAATTGCACTGAGATAGGGTGTTTCAAGACCAAGGAGTTCCTCATCCTCATCTGGAGATCGAAACGAATCCTTATTCACTTCAAGTGATCGACAAATCATTGGTGTACTCAACGGGTGCACTTTGTCCATGTAAACACGTTTTAAGCCACTTTCTGTATATGCAGATTGATGGATAAAGATCACGTCTGCTAAATGTTCACATTGCAGACTAAGACAAAGTTTTGTCTTCCCAAGATCTTTCATCTCAAATTCTTTCTTAAAATATTCAGTTGCCTTTTGGAGCTCTTCTGAAATTCTAACAAGATTTATGTCATCAACATAAACAACAAGTATAAAAAATTCTGATGACATTTTTTTAAATAAAAATACATGGACAAATAACATCATTTATGTAACCTTCTTTTAACAAATATTTACCAAGGTGATTATACCACATACTTCCGGCATTTTAATTCTGTCGAGAATTTTCATCTAAATTTCATTATCACGTGAACCTTACAGATAAGTTGTAACTACATCAATTAAATGTATTTCAAGCCTTTCGTGTAGGGCTAAATTGATGATATCGAAATGTTATAGCCTCCGTAAACGGATGAATATGTTTCATAATAATCGACTCCAGGCCGTTGCGAGAATCCTTGTGTGATAAGGCGAGCCTTGTATCTTTCAATTTCATTTGTATCATTTCTTTTTCGCACTAAAACCTGTTTATGACGACCTAATTTTATACCAACAGGTGTGTGGACTATTGGTCCAAAGACATCCCTTTTAGCAAGTAAGTTCAATTCTGATTGAATTGCCTCTTACCATTTAAGCCAATCAGATCTTTGTCGACATTCTTCGATAGATCGCGTTCAAGATACTCACTATCTTGCATAATAGTAAGTGCATCATTATATGCAAAAACATTATCCACAATTATTTCATATCGATTAATATTAAATTACCATTACAATATAACTTATTAAAACTTCCTCACTCACTTGAGTCTCGGGTTCATTGATTTCCTCAGGAATCTTAGAACTAATCAGATCTTGGGTCTTTTCAGTAGATTCCTTCATAGTATCATTTTGATCATTTGTCGATTTTTTTTCTCTAGGATTTCAATGCTTAGTACCCAAAGGCCTACCACGCTTCAGGTTCACTAGCACTCATGCTAAAAGGTGGTCTCGCCGGGACATCAATTCATATAGGCACATTCTGTGCAGGGCTATGTAACTTACTTATCCTTTTCAAATTAGTAAAACGTGCCTGGCATTTCATTTTCTATACTCTGTAAACGGATGATCTTCTGGACCTCCTATTTACATATAGGGGTGTAACGACCCGATCGATCGATTTGAGAATCTAATATTTGTTCGGTGGCGTAAGGTCGAGAACAGATTCACATTGTATATATCGACCTGCGTGCATAGTTGGATTCAGTTATTAGATGATCGGGAGTCGAGTTGGAAGAAGGATTTCAGTTTTGGAAGCTTAAGCGGTGGAATTTGACCGGAATTTTGACTTTTGTGTAAATGGCCTCAGAATCAGTTTTGGGTAATGTCATCTACTCCGTATGGTAATTTTGGACTTAGGCACGCGTCCGAAATTGGATTTGGAGGTCCATAGAGTAATTTGAGGTAATTCAGTGAAAGTTGGAAAAATTGAAGTTTGGGAAATGGAGAAGTTTGACCACAATTGACTTTTTGGGATATCGGGGTCGGAATGCAATTCCGGGAGTTGGAGTAGCTCCGGGATGTCAATTGGGACTTGTCTACAAAATTTGGCATCATTCCGGGTTGAATTGATAGATTTCGACACGAGTTTAGAAGTTTGAAGATTTGAAAGATCATAAGTTTGATTTATGGTGTGAATTATCGTTTAGGCGTTGTTTGATGTGGTTTTAGACCTCGATCAAGTCCGTGTTAGGTTATATGACTTGTCTGTGTGTTTGGACGGGGTCCCAGGGGCCTCGGGTGTGTTTCAGATGGGCTTCGGGGCATTTTTTCCTATTTTTGAACTACTGTTCTGCCTTCTGGTGTTTCCTTCCATGCGATCGCATAAGTGTAGCTACGATCGGAATTTGGTAATTTTTGTATGGTTGAAATCATATTGTAATGGGTATTCAGATTTTGTAAAATTTGACGGGTTCCGAGGTGCGGGCCCGGGGGTCGACTTTTGGGCCGATTTTTAGATTTTTGTAAATATCGAAACTTTATTATCCGGAATAGTTCCTTATAAGTTTTATTTGTGTTTTGAAGTTGTTCTAGTTGGATTTGAGCCGTCCGGAGGCCTTTTCACACGAGAAGTCCTTTTTCAGTATCGGGTTGTCATCTTTGAGGTAAGTATCTTTCCTAACCTTGTGTGGGGGAATTACCCCTTAGGATTTGAGTCTTCTATGTTGATTGTAGTACGTGTACGCGAGGTGACGAGTGCTTACTTGGACTTATTTGTAGAAAGTCGACCTTTTAGGGTTCTTAGGTCCTTATATTCCCTGTTTATGAAGTTGTATTTGTTAAGACTGAGTTCCTGATTACTAGTTTCATCATTTTTGCTTAAATTAGATTTACTTGCTTTTAGATTCACTTTATTGCCTATCTGTCTCCTAATTGACTTAACTGAAGGTTTCACCTCTTCAACCATCATGCTATATTTTTCATAAACTGCCTACTTAGTTGAAATTAGTATTATCTCATCCTATAAGTGTTTAGCCTTAATTGGAGTTACGAGTATCTTTTGCTGCTTACCCTTATTTGAATTGTTGAATATCTATCATAATTGCTCGACCTCATAAGGAGTTTAGATAACCTATATCTTAGTCGACTTGTCCTTACTTGGAATTATTTGTCAGTGTTGGCTTCTTATTGTTGACTTGAATATTGTGAATTCGTTGCTTCGACTTGTTTTTCCCTGGTCAAGTTGTTCTCTTTACACTTAGCATTCTTTACCGTGATTTTTCCTTGTGAACGAGTCCTACTGTTTCTTTGTGATTTGCAGTTTTTGTATTGATTTACTCGTCGTACTTTGTATTACTGTCATTGTTGCTTTGTACTTGTTGTGGTGATGTATGAGTTTTCTGCCGCATTATAATTGTTGTCCTCGTTGGTTGCGCTGCATAGTTAAATTGGGACTACAGACGTATTCCGGGAGATCTCCCTGTACTGCATATTTAAATTGGGACTACAGACGTATTCCGGGAGATCTCCCAGCACTGCATATTTTTTTTGGGACTACGGACATATTCTGGGAGATCCCCCAACAGGGCTACGGACGTATTCCGGGAGATTACCCAACACTGCATATTTATTTTGGGACTACAGACGTATTCCACGAGATCTCCCTGTACTGCATGATAAATTCGGAACTACGGGACGAGATCCCGGTAGTTATCTTAAAGGAACTATGTTTGAAAGACATTTATTCGAAAAGTATAATTTGAAAAGTATTTATCTTGAAGAAATTATGTTTGAAAGACATTTATTGAGAAGTATATTTGAACGATATTTATCTTGATGAAAACTATGTTTGGGAGACATTTATTTGGAAAAGTACATTTGGAAAACATTTATTTTGAAAGAACTACATTGAAGGTTTCCTACCTGCGAGGTTTATATTCGAAGGAAGTATGTTTTCAAAGAACTTTCTATTTGGAAGGATTATATTTTAAAGTTTCCAACATAAAACTTGTGGGTGAAAGTTTACACTTGAAGATTTGACCATTTTATTGAGTTTGTTGGATAAGGCCTGATGTGGGAACTATTTGAGTGCTGAGTTACTACTTGCCCTTACTGTATTGTGAATACTTGGACTAGGGTTGTGTTTCTGTCCATCCTTCTGTGTTCCATTATTGTTTCCATTTTCCTTCCTTATTGTAGTTGTTATGTTGTTAGCTATATTGTGTAGACATTAGTTAGATGTCATATTCCGTTATTTCCGTACTTATTGTCTGTTTAGTTTATTAGACCAGTGGGTGTCTTGACTAGTCTTGGTCACTACTCCGCTGAGGTTAGTCTTGATACTTACTGGGCACTGTTGTGGTGTGCTCATACTACATTTCTGCATTTTTTTGTGTGCAGATCCAGGTTTTGACTGTTAGTAGCTGTGTTGGTCATTGCCGAGGAGACTCAAGGTAAATCTGTTGCTACGTTCGCAAGCTACGGAGTCACCTTCCTACTTTTATTCAACTGTTCTTATTCATTTTCAAATAATTGTACTTAGAAGTTGTAGTAAACTCTATAGATCTTATGACTTGTATACCGATTTTGGGAAAACTATAAATTCTGCAAAGATTTCCATATCGAGATTGTTAGTTTTCCATTATTATTATTGTTGTTATTAAATATATGTTAGGCTTACCTAGTCCCTAAGACTAGGTGCCATCACGATACCTGACAGAGGGAAAATTGGGTCATGACAAGTTGGTATCAGAGCTCTAGGTTCTTAGTAGCTACGTGTCATAAGCGAGTTTAGTAGAGTCTTGCGGATCAGTACGTAGAAGTCTGTACTTATCTTCGAGAGGATACAGAACCATTAGGATAACTTCACTTTCTTCATTCCTATCGTGCGGGTTTATTGATCCTGAAGCTTGAAATTTTTTTGTCATTCCATTCTCTCACAGATGGTGAGGACATGAGCTGCATATCCTGATGATGTTACCCCCGGAGCAGGTGTCGCCAGGGGCAGAGACAGAGGCCCACGAGTAGCACGTGCCGCAACTAGGGCACCTACCAGCAGCAGTTGAGGAGCCACTAATAGTTCCAGTTGGGGGGTAGGTACCACAGGCTCCTATTGTTACCCCCGGATTTCAAGAGACCTTGGCATAGTTCCTGAGTATAATTGGTACATTGACTCAAGCGGGATTGATTCCAGGTACACCGGCTACTTCACAGACCGGGGGAGGAGCTCAGACTCACGCTGTCTACACTCCAGAGCAGTGAGATCATGTTTGTCAGGTTCTAGGTGTCATGGCAGCACAACCTGTGGTCCCAGTCCAGCCCGTGGTTAGGGTAGCAACATCTGAGGAAGAACAACTCAGACTTGAGAGGTACGAGAAGTACCACCCTCCTACCTTCAGTGGATTGACGACAGATGATGCCCAGGGTTTCCTGGAGGAGTGTCACCGTATTATTCATACTGTGGGTATTGTGGAGACAAGCGTGGTTGCTTTTGTCACGTCTCGGCTCAGAGGATCGACTTGTCAATGATGGCGGGCATATGAGTTGGGTAGCCCAGCCGAGTCAGCTTCACTTACATGGGGTCAGTTTTCAGAGATGTTCTTGAGGGAGTTTTCACCTCAGCCCCTCTAAGAGGCATGGTGCGCGGAGTTTGAGCAGTTGCGTCAGGGCACTATGTCAGTATTAGAGTATGCCATCAGATTTAGTGAGTTGGCCAGATATGCACATTCCTGGGTTGCTACAGTTAGGGGGCGAGTCCGTTGATTCATTGAGGGGCTCAGGCATGATATTCGCTTCATCATGACTCAAGAGTTGGAGTTAGATGTCTCGTTCGAGTAGGTGGTAGGGACCGCTCGCCGATTAGAGGGAATGTGGGACCGGGAGCGAGAGGACAAACGAGATCAAGAGAGAGAGTACAGGGAAGCGAGGAGGACTCATAGGTCAGAGAGATCTACTGGTCCTTATCATGGAGGCAGGATACGACACGGTAGAGGCTTTGTGGGTCAGCTAGTTCAGTTTGCATTATCGGCTTCGCATGGGGTTTCAGGTACTCGTGGGTCTCAGAGTACTCGTATTGCACAGTTTCCACAGCCACGTCAGCAAAGAGTTTGTTTTGAGTGCGGAGATACCCGTCACAGGGTGAGAGATTTCCCCAGGATTCAGACAGGTATGTCACAGTAGGGTATTCAGGTGAGTAGAGGGCGCCCAAGAGGGAGAGGCCCTACATGTTAATGTGTTCTGTATAGTAGGCCGAAGGCCGTTGCGCCCGATGTCATCATGAAGGTACGCTTTGATTTGTTAGAGGGGCACAATTTGTATTCCGTTACAACTCTGTTGGTCGGGACAAGTTCCCTCGTTTGTTGTTTCGTTTATGAGTGAGTTTCATGTTTTGCACTTTGTTTTCACATTTGCTCCTACTGGGAGGCTCTATAAGTGGTAGCTAGTGTCTATCGTGTTTTCATTCATCATTGAGAATGGTGAGACTAGAAGTGAGTCCTTGTTGTCTCCATGGTAGGCTTGATGTGATTTTTCTTAAGTGTTATGGTTACGAGCTGTGATTTGATACTCTATCGAGATGTGAGTTAAGTGAGCGTGTTATGATTTTATTGGAAGAGCTGAGTCTGTGGGAGATTTCAATTGGTATGATATATATTCGGTATGTGATTTAGAGTTAAGGGCGAGACCCTCGTGATCTTGTGTGATTCGATATGTTTGGACTAGGCTGAGTACCGCGGTGGAAATTTTATCACGATGGGATCCTTATGATTTGTTTATGTGATTTCATTCTTTCCTTGTTATATCGATTGTGGGTCAGTACTGGTAGAGAGTAGTGTTTGTCGGGCTTTTTTGATAGTTTCCTTATGTGTTCTCTTTTCATATTCAAACATTTTCATTATATGCTTCTTTAGTTTTAGCTTGCGAGGTGTGTGCCCGGTGGTGTTAGTTGTGGCTTGGTGATTCGGGTGTCTAATATGAGGTCTTCATATTCTTGCATCATTGTTAGTATTATGGGCGTTGGAAACAACGTTCTGTCAAATATGAGGCTAATTGTCGGTACTGGGTTGATTTGGGATAACTATTATGATCAGAAGCGTTGTTAAGGGCCTATGTGTGGTGTGTTATGTTGTGTGGACGTACCTTGTGGTTGTAGGTGCGGGTTGTTGTAACTGGTTGTGATTGATGCCAGACATGAAATTAGAAGCAGGTCTTTTAGGAATGAATGGAAGGTGAGAATTTTGGCTAAAAGGCTTATCGGTGTTGGTAGGAAGGCTAAACTGCAGTTAAGAGGGTGTCGTCAGGCTTATGTATATTGGGGTGTATGCTGGAAGTGTTCTTTTGGTAATTTGAAGACTTGAAGCGAATCTTGGCACGTTCGAGGACGAACGTTTGTGTCTAAATGAGGTCTTCGTGTTCTTGCATCACTGTTAGTATTATGGGGGTTGGAAACAGAGTTCTGTCAAATATGAGGCTAATTGTCGGTACTGGATTGATTTCGAACAATTATTGTGATCAGAAGCGTTGTTAAGGGCCTATGTGTGGTGTGTTATATTGTGTGGTCGTACCTTGTGGTTGTAGGCGCGGGTTGTTGTAACTGGATGTGATTGATGCCAGATATGAAATTAGAAGCAGGTCTTTTGGGAATGAATAGAAAGTGAGAATATTGGCTACAAGGCTTATCGATGTTGGTAGGAAGGCTAAACTGCAGTTAAGAGGGTGTCGTCAGGCTTATGTAGATTGGGGTGTATGCTGGAAGTGTTCTTTTGGTGATTTGAAGACTTGAAGCGAATCTTGGCACGTTCCAGGACGAACGTTTATTTTAAGAGGGGGAGAATGTAACGACCCGACCAATCGTTTTGAGAATTTAAGCTCCGTTCGGTGGCGTAAGGTCGCGAACAACTTCACATTGTGTATATAGACATGCGTTCATGGTTGGATTCAATTACCGGATGATCCGAAGTCGAGTTGGAAGAAGGATTTTAGTTTTGGAAGCTTAAGCGTTGGAATTTGACCAGAATTTTGACTTTTGTGTAAATGACCCCGGAAAATGTCAACAGCTCCGTATGGTGATTTTGAACTTAGGTGCACGTCCGGAATTGGATTTGGAGGTCCGTAGAGTAATTTGAGGTAATTCGGCGAAAGTTGGAAAAATTGAAGTTTAGGAAATGGAGAAGTTTGACCACAATTGACTTTTTGGGATATCAGGGTCGGAATGCGATTCCGGGAGTTGGAGCAGCTCCGGGATGTCAATTGAGACTTGTCTGCAAAATTTGGCTTCATTTCGGGTTGAATTGATAGGCTTCGACACGAGTTTAGAAGTTTGAAGATTTGAAAGTTCATAAGTTCGATTTATGGTGTGATTCGTCGTTTCGGCGTTGTTTGATGTGGTTTGAGACCTCGAGCGAGTCCGTGTTAGGTTATATGACTTGTCTATGTGTTTGTATGGGATCCCGGGGGCCTCAGGGCATTTTTCTCTATTTTTGAACAGTTGTTCTACCTTCTGGTGTTTCCTTCTATGCGATCGCATAGGTGTAGCCGCGATCGCGAAGGCTTATTTGGTAACCAACAATTTTCTCTTCATCGCGTTTGCGTAAGACATCCCGCGATTGCGATGGTCTGCTTTTCTTCCTCTTCGCATTCGTATACACCAGCCCGCGTACTTATATTTCTGCCTTCTCCGCGTTTGCAGTATATCTACCGCGTTCGTATAGCCCAGCCATACCAACTGGTGATTCACCCTTCCTCTTCTGCGATCGCATGCATCAGTTCGCGATCGCATAGTGCATTTTTGGGCAGTGGCAATTCCTTCTTCGCGATCGCATAAACCTTTCTGTGATCGCGTAGCACATTTTGTGCCATCAACTATTATATTCTACACGATCGCATCTACTCTCTCGCGATCGCGACGCTTTAAAATCTGGGCAGACAGAATATATCCCAAAATCGAGGGTTACACCATTTTTTAATCATATTTTGTCTTGTNTATTTTTTTTTTTTTGTTTTTTTTTGTCGGGTTGTGTGTTTTTGGTTTGTTTTGGGGGGGGGGGGGGGGGTTCACGAAATTTGATTGGGTTAGTGTTCTTCGCTTAGAATTATATATATATCATGAATTAGTCTTTGTTTTTATTTAAATTATATTTTTAGTTAAGGAAAAATGTTGCTTTTTGAAGAAAATTTTCAAAACGAAATTTCATGATTTGAGGGACGAAATGGCATCGGAATTCGATAATTTTGTATGGTTGAACTCATATTGTAATGGGTATTCAGATTTTGTAAAATTTGACGGGTTCCGAGGTGAGGGTACGAGGGTCGACTTTTGGGCCGATTTTTTTGATTTTTGTAAAGATCGAAACTTTATTATCCGGAATAGTTCCTTATAAGTTTTATGTGTGTTTTGAAGTTGTTCTAGTTGGATTTGAGCCGTCCGAAGGCCTTTTCAACGAGAAGTCCATTTTTGAGTACCAGGTTGTCGTCTTTGAGGTAAATATCTCGCCTAACCTTGAGTGGGGGAATTACCCCTTAGAATTTGAGTCTTCTATGTTGATTGTAGTACGTGTACGCGAGGTGACGATTGCGTGCTCGGAATTTGTAAAAGGTTGACCTTTTAGGTTTCTTAAGTTCTTATGTTCCCTGTGTATGAAGTTGTATTTGTTAAGACTGAGTTCCTGATTGCTAGTTTCATCTTTTCCTGCTTAAATTAGATTTACTTGATTTTGGATTCACTTTATTGCCTATCTGGCTCCTAATTGACTCAACTGAAGGTTTCACCTCTTCAACCATCATGCTATATTTTTCATAAATTGCCTACTTAGTTGAAATTAGTATTATCTCATCCTATAAGTGTTTAGCCTTAATTGGAGTTACGAGCATCTTTTGCTGCTTAACCTTATTTAAATTGTTGAATATCTCTCATAATTGCTCAACCTCATAAGGAGTTTAGATAACCTATATCTTAGTCGACTTGTCCTTACTTGGAATTATTTGTCTGTGTTGGCTTCTTATTGTTGACTTGAATATTGTGGATTCGTTGATTCGTCTTGTTTTTCCTTGGTCAAGTTGTTCTCTTTACACTTAGCATTCTTTACCGTGATTTTTCCTTGTGAACGAGTCCTACTGTTTCTTTGTGATTTAGAGTTTTTGTATTGATTTACTCGTCGTACTTTGTATTACTCTCATTATTGCTTTGTACTTGTTGTGGTGATATACGAGTTTTCTGCCGCACTATAATTGTTGTCCTCGTTGGTTGTGCTGCATATTTAAATTGGGACTACGAACGTATTCCGGGAGATCCCCCTGTACTGCATATTTAAATTGGGACTACAAACGTATTTCAGGAGATCCCCTAGCACTACATATTTATTTTGGGACTACGTACGTATTCCGGGAGAGCCCTCAGCACTGCATATTTATTTTGGGACTACAGCCGTATTCTGGGAGATCCCCCTGTACTGCATGATAAATTCGGAACTACGGGACGGGATCCTGGTAGTTATCTTGAAGGAACTATGTTTGAAAGACATTTATTTGAAAAGTATAATTTGAAAAGTATTTTTCTTGAAGAAATTATGTTTGAAAGACATTTATTGAAAAGTATATTTGAACGGTATTTATCTTGCAAGGGATTGGAGGTGTGAATTGAGACATATTTGGAGGTGTATTTTGTTTGCCCGTGTTGGCTTCGATTTCGAAAACTATGTCTAGGAGACATTTATTTGGAAAAGTTCATTTAGAAAACATTTATTTTGAAAGAACTACGTTGAAGGTATTCTACCTGCGCGGTTTATATTCGAAGGAAGTATGTTTTCAAAGAACTTTTTATTTGGAAGAATTATATTTTAAAGTTTCCAACATAAAACTTGCGGGTGAAAGTTTACACTTGAAGATTTGACCATTTTATTGAGTGTGTTGGCTAAGGCCTGATGTGGGAACTATTGCAGTGCTGAGTTACTACTTGCCCTTACTGTATTGTGAATACTCGGACTAGGGTTGTGTTTCCGGCCATCCTTCTGTGTATTATTCTGGTGTTCCATTATTGTTTGCCGTTTTCCTTCCTTATTGTAGTTGTTATGTTGTTAGACATATTGTGTAGACATTAGTTAAATGTCATATTCCGTTATTTTCGTACTTATTTCCTGTTTAGTTTATTAAACCAGTGGGTGTCTTGACTAGTCCTCGTCACTACTCCGTTGAGGTTAGTCTTGATACTTACTGGGTACCGTTGTGGTGTGCTCATACTACACTTATGCACATTTGTTTTTGTGCAGATTCAGGTTTTGACTGTTAGTAGATGTGCGGGTCATTGCCGAGGAGACTGAAGGTAAACCTGTTGCTACGTTCGCAGGCTACAGAGTCACCTTCCTAATTTTATTCAATTGTTCTTATTCATTTTCAAACAGTTGTACTTAGAAGTTGTAGTAAACTTTGTAGAGCTTATGACGTGTATTACCGGTTTTGGGAAAATTGTAAATTCTGCAAAGATTTCCATATCGAGATTGTTAGTTTTCCATTATTATTATTGTTGTTATTAAATAGATGTTAAAATTACCTAGTCCCTAAGACTAGGTGCCATCACGATACCCAACAGAGGAAAAATTGAGTCGTGACAAGGGGTACGTGGATCAAAATGAGATACTGATGAAACTCTCCACTAATTTCTCCTTTGATTTCCTTTTCTCTCCCTATTGTGGGAAATTTATTTCATCAAACCGACAATCTGCAAATCGAGGAGTAAATAAATCTCCCATCAATGGTTCAAGATAGCTAATAATAGAAGGTGATTCAAACCCAATACATATTTCTAACCCTCTCTGGGGGCCCATCTTATTGCGATGTGGTGGTGCTACTATCACATATACAACACATCCAAAAATTCGTAGGTGAGCAATATTTGATTCATGACCAAAAACTAATTGTAACGAAGAATATTTATTATAATGTGGCGGTCTGAGACGAATAAGTGATGTTGCATGCAAGATAGCATGGCCCCAAATAGTAGTGAATTTTTTTGAATTTCATAAATAACGGTCTTGTTATCAATTACAGACGTTTAATAAATGACTCTGCAAGGCCATTTTGAGTTGGAACATAAGCTACAGGAATGTTCAACTTTTATTCCAACTGATAGACAATAATCATCAAAAGCTTGAGATGAGAATTCTCCAGCATTATTAAAGCGAATAGCCTTTATAGGATAATCTGGGAATTGTGCCCTTAATCGAATTATTTGAGTTAATAGCTTTGCAAACGCTAGGTTGCGAGACGATAGTTGTCACACATGAGACCATTTTTAAGATGACCATAAAATATCTAAATAACCCACTTGGGGGTGAATAGGTCCACATATATCCCCATGTATATGCTCTAAAAAAATTAGGGGATTCAATGCCAACCTTCGTTAGTGACGGTCTAACGATCATTCTGCCTTGATAACAAGCATCTCGTTAACCTTGGTGGGTGAATAGGTCCCACATATATCCCCATGTATATGCTCTAAAAAAATCAGGGGATTCAATGCCAACCTTCTGATGGTCTAATAATCATTCTGCCTTGATAACAAGCATCTCGTTAACTCTTACCCTTAATACTCTGATGTTGCCTTTTAACCCTTACCGGATATTTTTTGGTAACATATTCTATGTGACCAGCTACATATGGAAATTGTACACACTACACACAACAGCTTGCTTTGCCTCTATATGTCTCGTTTAGAAACACATTTGCAAGGCGTAGAATTACGTTTGCAACTCAAATTTGACAACCTCAACCACATTCATATTTGGAGAAGATAGTAACTATGAATTAATATATATCCTTCAATTTTCATTTACGACATTATTTTGTTTTCCTCACAAGGCCTCGTCTGCCACATCCCAGGATGGACATTGTACACATTATGAAACAGCAAGAGCCTGAAATGGCGAAATTTATTCGTTACAGACCAAGGCATCAATTACACAATGCTGACGAGGAAAATGAAAGAAGAAAATCTCTTGTATATCATCATGATTGGTTTACCATGGACTCGTCAACTGGATTCCAAATACGATTTTTAACCCATATCTTATCAGCTTCGACAGCATATCCATCCTGATTACGGTGCCAACTATAATAAGCATGAGTTCTATTCTTGATAGCAAGAGTGGCATGTCCAAAACTAGCCTCGCGGAATGCAGAGTAAGCTGGCTGTGGCTCTGTCATGCTGAAATTAGCATACAAGATATCTGATTATTAGTTTTTTCTGACACAAGCACAGATACAATATATACGACAAATTTCTAGAATTTGATTAATCTTACTTGGTGGCGAGGCCTTCCAAATTTCCTCCATCTCCGATAGTTACATAAATTGGGGCAGACTGATCACGAATAGGAGTGCATTCTCCATTGACAACGTTGTAGGCCACATTAGATATCCGTTCCTGAAATACAATAGAAAATCAGATCTTTTTACTACGATTCTTACTGTAGCTACATCGAACCCGGTGAGATGTTTAAAGATCAAATGAAAAGAAAAAAGAACTGTGTGATTTGTGCATACCGTTCGCTCATAAGCATGAACATGACCTGCAAAAACAATATCCACTTTGTACTTTACAAACCATGGTTCATACATTACTCTCATGGTTTCCCCTTCCATGTAGTGATAGTTGTAGCTGTTATACCACGGAGAATGTACTAGAACAATCAGCCATGGAGTCTCGGTCCTGTTAACTTTTGGTAGCTCTTCCTCAAGCCATTTGTATTGAGGAGTGTATTTACCTAATAATTGGAAAGAGAAAAGGAGCTTAGAGAAAATAGATAAATCAATGGTCCTGAACTTTCAAAGTAATTGCCTCTCCTGATAATCTTTATCAGAGACCAAGATAATGCACTCGCGTATTATTGGGAAGCATGGTGGATGCGAACATAAGTTAGACATCATTATGACTCTTCGACTGGAATTTGATACTATACTAATGCTACTCTTAAGATGCATGTTAGAAGAGGACATTCTTCAAGAACTGGAAAAGTAATAGACTGTAGATCTTTCTGTTCCAATACTTCTATGTCCATGCTAAAGGAGAGAGAAAGAAAGAGCGAACACCAGTGCATAACTGAATCTCATATCACTCACAAGAATGCCATATCCTTACCATATGCTGAATATGAGGATAAAACAATGATATATGCTGAAGCTCGCTTGATTGAATACCACAAGGGAGATGTACTGTTTGATGCTCTGTAAGGCACATGATACCGATGAGTGTAGGGCTTAAAAGGTTTTGTTTCCCCCTGCAGGCAGTATCAGGATGTATTCATCAAAATTCCAGTACAGAACTATCTAGGACATTAAAAAGTATAACATTAGAAGTACGGAAAAGCACAAACAGTCTTTTTTGCTGTGGAGCGCAATTAATTAACTATATAACCATATCGGTTCTCTCTAAAGCATGGATGCTTGCTCATTATTAGTCACTCTGAATATTTTGTATTTTGTAAAGATGAATATCATGTCACTTCTTTTGCAAAGCTGGGGAAATGCTTTTTCTCTTTTTATGTTGTTGAACAAACGGAGATGTCAGGTTCGACAAACTCAATGTACTCAAACTAGCAGTAGATAGCTGAATCTCTGGCTAAGATAAACTAATTATTGTGAAGAATGTTGAAGTCAAGCAACTAAGTATTCTTTCGGTTTATCCACTTAAACAAGAGTGTGTTAACAAAACAGTTTCTGGTTAATCGGATGAAGGTCCAGAATGAGCTAATAATTCACAGTTTGCCATCAGTAGAAATTTATATGTAGCTGAAAATATTGGCTTAAAGCATCCACGAAATACACTAGAAGTCAATTAAAGCAGGAAGAGAACTAGTTCAGTATCACTTACAATTTCAGGAGCAAAATCTATCTCATGATTTCCTGCAGTCCAAATCCAAGGTTGATAAGCGGTACTTCTCTCTACAAACCTTCCCCATGTATCCCATCTTACATTATCATGATTAGGATAGTTATCAGCATAAGATAGGTCGCCTACAAACAACACCGCTTGCCCCTTGATTGGATTTAATTCATAATGTGTGAGTGTCTTGTTTGAGTCGAAACTCTGACCAAGATCCCCTGTAATGAAATGCAGGTCGACTGAGAAACGCCACACAACTGCCAACTACAACATCAATGCTTTTTATCTATTATTTTCCTTTTCCTTTGTAACTATGCAAAGAAGTTTGCATTGTGCCACGTTCAAGATTTGCACTTAAGGAGAAATATATTGTATGTATGACGTCCATGTAACAATGTTTATGCTACATGCGGATGATAACACTCCTCCCATTCAGAAATATGCTGTTTCAATGTTATCTCTCAAAGCTTAGATGCAGGGTCTAGATTATATTGTAAATAGTACATCAACATGCTTCTCTATTCCCTCTTCATTATAGTACTCTATGAGAAAGCACAGTATGAATGAAACCTCAAAAGCAGTGGTAATATAACCTTAGCAAGCTCCAAGAAGTTCCAACAACAATAATTTGGTCGAAATTGTTACCTATAAGACCAAATGTATAGGGTACATCGGGGCCAACTGGTGGAGGAGTTACAAACCAGAAGGTTCGTGCCGTGTGCCCAATCCCAATCTTATAGTAGTATTTGGTGTTGAACTGCAAAAGAAGTATTAGATCCATTGTAAGTTTCAACATAATCTCAGAGGGTTAAATAGTTTACCACGAATAACAATGAGCAAGGAAAGAATGAATGTTCACCTCCAAATGCCTAATAGTGGAGTGATGGATGTAACCAGAAGTGTAGTTGTAAAATTTGTATGTAGTAACCTTTCCCTTGGCATTATTCTTTTGCTTGCTTTTCTCACTCCAATATAGGACTGTACTTGAACCAGGTTCATCCATAGTCACCCATGAAACAATTACGGCCTTTCCCTCGTGATCTCCTTGTGTTATGTGAACCTTATACAGAAACCCCAACAGAATCAATTAGCAAATAAATCAAATTCCATGAAATAGACAAGCATAAACAGAACATGATACACCTGATAAAACTTTATACACTATCCGAGAGCAGAGGCGGATGCAGCATTTGTCCAATGGGTTAATCTGAACTCAGTATTTTCTACACTTATTTAATGTGAAAAACTAATATTTTGACGAAATATTCAATTTTGAATAATTTCAATTTCAAGGTTGAAACCTATCAAATTTATTGTGGGGATCAGTTTCCTCTGTTCCAAAAATATCTACTTAGTACTTTTTTTCTGGCAAAGATATCTACTTTTCTTTTGACCCCTCTTGCCCATTAACAAAATCATAAAATAAAAAGGGAATAGTGAATCCCATTAAATTAAACAGAAAATCAAAAGTGAAAAGTGCATCAAGATATCCATAAAAAACTCAACAGTTTGTAGCAAGCTCTATAATGCATCAAAGATGTTCGTTAAAAGCTCTAATAATGCAGCAAAGGTGTTCGTTAAAACCTCTAACTGAATAAAAACATAGAATTGAAAACAGAAAACGCTCGACACTATAAGCATACCTGTTGAGGCGCATTATAACCAGGAGGGGCACGGAAGACATCACTATCAAGAGGCATATCGATTGTCTTCTCAACTTTCCTAATAAAACTACTGGTAACTCCACCATTGCATAAAAGTGACTCGTTGATTATTAAACCCAGAACAAGAACGATGCAACGCCCGAAAAACTCCATTTTTGACACACCCATTTTTACCCACCAAAAACACAACTTTCACATTATAGGAGGTCGTGTATATATATGTATCCAAGGAGTATTTAGATACCAGTATTCGAAGGATATACGTCTAGATTTACGGGGAATATTCTGATTTTGTACGATAAGTATCAAGTCAACGATTTAAGTAGTCGACAATAGACATTTGGATTGGGGTTTATCTGAGACTTCACATGTAAACGAGTGGGAAAAACAGAAAAATAATGAAGAAAAACTATGATGATATATATAGTAATTCATTAAACGACAATAAATTGAGAGGAAAACCAGAAAAATAATGAAGAAATAGTATGATTATATATATAGTAGTAATTCATAAGCGACAATAAATTGAGTTGACTTCGCAACTAACGAGAAATTCGGTGTAGATCATATTAGATACGTCGTTTGAAATAATGTGCTTGTGCCCTCCGCACAAGGCAGATCATCTTAAACCAAGAGAGGTTCTAGCCATACAAAAGATTCCATATATCTACTACTCCATCCAGTCTATTATTACATGCCGTGCTTTGCTTTTACATGTTCCTTAAAAAATATTAATTAAAAAAAGTATTAAAGTATTTTATCTTATTTATGTCTTAAGATATACTTTCTTCGGTTTAAAATAAGTGACTTTTTGGTTATTTTTACACAGATTAAGAAATTCATCTTTTAACATTAATTAACAATTAAATTGACCATATTAACCTTTACTATCCTACATAGATACTTCTAACACATATTCCAACACTATTTACTCCAAGGACAACGTAGGAAAAAATATTAATTTATTCTCGAAATCTGAAAAAATCACTTATTTTTTACCACAAAGAAAAGCCAAAAAATCACTTATTTTGGACTGGAGGGAGTATTATCTCTTCTTTGAATATTTATTCTATTTATGTGTTATCTCTATCTTTAAGAACAATTATTACTAAGGGTAAAAAAGAAAAAAAATAATCAATTTTATCTTGAACTTCTAAAATAACAAATAATTTAAGACAACTATTTTTAGTGATCATGACTACTAATATGAGACGGAGTGAGTAGAGTATAGTTGACATAAAATTGTTACGTGCATGCGTTGGTGAAATAATAAATACTCATCCCAACAAATTAATTGAGATTAATCACACTGCCATAAAAAGGAAAATGGAAAGTTTTCAGGAGAGGTTCATGTTTGGGTTAGGAGAGAGAATCAAATCTTTTTAAAAGAAAATTTATACAATTAATCAACAAGACTACTCCTTAAGCCTCTACTAATTGAGTTTCATGTATTAATTGAGCTAAACATAGTTAGTATCAAACCATAAATAAATAAATATGTAAATTAACATCAACTTACCATAGTCTATTAATAAAACTTAAATCGGGCAAAAGTTAGAGTGGAGTTTCAATTGTCAAATGCATGTGACGCCAATATTTTTTTGTTGAAACGAATTCCTTTACGGCGTTTACTCATATTCTTAAGGCTGTCCCACCTATAAACCCAACTTGCAAGGTAGTTTTTTATTTTTATTTTTTGCAATTATTGCTATTCTGCCGTAAAATATAAGTCGGTGGTTGACTCGTTGGCTGGCTGATCATATGATAGTAATATCGGACCGTCGTTTTCTAGCAAAGTTTTTTTTCTCATAATTAAAAAGAAAAAAACTTGGAAGTGTTCTGTTGGGCCACTTTTCCGAAAAGTTTTCTTTAATTTAATGTTTCTAAACTACCTTGAGATGGTTTCAAAAAACTTTTGAGAACGGAACTAAATATTTTTTTTCGAGAAGTCTCTTTCAGATTGAACATCTCTTCCAAAATAAATTTTCATAATTTTTTTCAGACAGGTAATATAGTTGGAAAAGAATTGGTCCGGCGATGCACTTCAAATAAGATCCAGCTCGTAATAAAGATTTATTAGAGGTTTGAGGAAACGAACTTTTTTTACCGCAAATTAAAAAAAAAATTTGAAAGCGTGGACTTCTCTAACATTGTGAATTTTAAAATTTTAAGTAATATACGTTGTTGGGTAAGGAACTGCATGCTTGTCAGTATATAAAACATAAGATGTTTTCAAATAGAAGTTTAACTTAAGGCTTTAATACATTGGCATTGATAATTTTATAATACAAGTAACTCGCTACTAGAAAACTATCAAAATCCGTCCACAGAATGCCGACCGAAATTATTCGGAAAAAAAAATCGACTGTAATCAATCAGATACGTAAATTGGTCGTAAAAGTCAAACAAAATATCCCACAGCAAATATATAAAAATTCCGACCGATTTCGATTGGAAATTGGTCAATATTTGACCATGACCTGATCATACTTGTATATTATCTACAAAAATAATTTTTAATTAAAAAAATTCAAATATACCGACCGAAATCGGTATATTTGAAACTATTCTTTCCCGCCCAAGGCAATTGATTATTTAATATAACAAAACTTATATATATATATATATATATATATATTTACCAACCGGAATAAGTTTTAATTAAAATTTTCCAACCAAGTTTGGTCGGAAATACAATTTTAAAATAATTAAAATATGAATTTAATGAAATTACCGACCGAAGTCGGTCGGTTTTTGGCAATTTATGTAAATATCATTTAATAAACAATATTTAATACCTTGATATATATATATATATATATATATATATATATATATATATATATATATATATATATATATATATATATAAGACTGAGTATCTGGAGTGCAAGTTTAGCGCTGAGTCGAGGGACGTAGGCACTGGCGTGAGGCTTGGATCACAGGTCATCCCCAAGAAAGATATCTTCAAGTACCTTGGGTCGGTGATTCAGGGGGATGAAGAGATCGACGAGGACGTCACTCATCGTATAGGGGCGGGCTGAATGAAATGGAGGCTTGCATCTGGAGTTTTGTGTGACAAGGAAGTGCCACCGATACTCAAAGGTAAGTTTTATAGGGCGGTAGTTAGACCGGCCATGTTGTATGGAGCAGAGTGTTGGCCTGTTAAGAACTCCCATATTCAGAGGATGAAGGTAGCAGAGATGAGGATGCTTAGGTGGATGTGCGGGCACACCAGGATAGACAGGATTATGAATGAAGTTATTCGGGAGAAGGTGGGTGCGGCCCCTGTCGATGATAAGATGCGGGAATCGAGGCTCAGATGGTTTGGACATGTGCGGAGGAGAAGCCTTGATGATCCGGTGAGGAGGTGTGAGAGGTTGGCGGTGGTGGGTGCGAGAAGAGGTAGAGGGCTGCCTAAGAAGAATTAGGGAGAGGTGATCAGGCAGGACATGGCTAGACTGCAGATTTCCGAGAACATGACCCTTGATAAGAAGGTCTGGAGGTCTAGCATCAGGGTTGTAGGCTAGGGGGTAGTAGAGCTCTCCCTTCTTTATTCCTGGGGTGGGGTGGGGTTGGATAGAGTTGATCTTAGACGAATTGCGGTTTATGTTGAGCTCACACTATGCTTGTTGTTTATCTTAGCCCCAGGCCTTAGATACTGGCTAATGTTATTGCATGTCATTTATCTTGTGGTTTCTATGCTTATGTTACTATTTCTATGGTTGCTGCTGGAGTTACTAATGAATTGTCTTTTCCTGTGTTCATCTCCGTCTTTCTGAGTTGAGGGTCTATTGGAAACAACATCTCTGCCCCTATCGGGGTAGGGGTAAGGTCTGCGTACGCATTACCCTCCCCAGACCCCACTTTGTGTGGCTTTACTGGGCAGTTGTTGCTGTTGTTATATATATGTGTGTGTGGGTGGGGTGGGGGTGTATTTTTAAATTACTTTTATATGGACAATATATTCTATGTATGTGTGTGTATGTATGTATGTATGTATGTATGTGTGTGTGCGCGCGCGCGCGCGTAATATTTAATTTATTTAACAACCTAAATTTTAATATTCAATATTTAATTAATTTTATATTTATATATCTCACTACCCAAATCCTAATCTAGGTCGCGATAGCACCCAACATCGATGTTAGGCAAGCCAACACAATTAGTCTAGTGAGTTCCACTTATTTAATAAAAATCTTTTCAACAATACTTGAGTTTTTGTCACAAAGCAAGAGAAATTTGTGGGTGCCAGGAACTATTGTCACAAGTATACGGGCATCTAGTATAATAAACAAAAGAATGCATCTACTCTACTGTCTGAAATAAAGTAGACAGAATAAGCAAAAGAAAGACTCCAACGCGTTGCTGAACGACATCAAGAAAAGAAGCTCACCGTGGAATCTCCGCTTCTGAGTCAAGAACGCGCTCCAGACTGGTAACCAGATGCACCTGCCTCAGACCCTGTACAATTAAGTACAGAAGCGTAGCACGAGTACATAAATATTTATGTACCAAGTAAGTATCTAGTCTAATCTCGAAGAAGTAGTGACGAGAGGTCGACTTGACACTTACTAGGGCCAAACATTATATTTAAATATAAAGCTAAGCATGGATATCGAGTATGAATGACAAAAAATGACCAGAAATAACAAGTCTTTCCACAATGGTATTCATGTGTCAATTTCTATCAATCAGGTTGAGAATTTATAATCCAGGGCATTTAAACGGCTTAAAAAGAATCACAGAAAGTGCCAAGCAGATAACATGCTCATAATATGCTGAGGACGTATGTCCCGGTCTAACAAAATAATAATTGTACACTGCCGAAGGGTCGAACGACGCGTACCATAGATGCATCTATTACCCCGCTCGTGAATCATACATGCGACGCGGTCAAATGTAAATAATAGAGTTACCCCGCTCGCGAATCATACATGCACGCAGGTACACATATATACACACATTCAAACAGTCAATCCAGACTTCATTAGGAAAGCAATTTCTCGAGGAAAATGAAAAATTCCTCCTTTAATGGTAAAGAAGATGGGATTTTTAATCTTTTCAAAAATTCCTTTTTCAGATTCGATATGATTTAAGCATTTTAGATTTATCAGTAAAATATGGCAAGTAAGGCATGTTATTGGGTCCTAGACTACCCGAACATAGCATAATAGTAGCTACGCTCGGACTATCGTCACATCGTGCGTACGTAGCCTCCCACAAATAGTAGCACGTAATTAATCATTTCACCTATGAGGACAATTCCCTCTTACAAGATTAGAAAGGAGACTTACCTTGTGTCAAGCCTACTTCTCGATTCAAGAATGCGCCCGAATTTCTGAATTCCTCGCCCAACAACTCGAAACTAATCAAACATTACATAAACTAATCAATATATGCTCAAAAATTCATAATTTCCCCCATTTAAATGATTACCCAATCTAGTTGCAAGATTTCTAAAATTCACCCCCGGGCCCACATGCTCGAATTTCGGAAATTCTTAAGGGAAGTTGTTATCCATAACCTAAGGATCAATGATATATGTTTTTTTACTAGATTCCATAACAAATTTCGTGGTTAAATTCTATTTTTATCAAAACCCTAGGTTTTACACTAAACTCATAATTTTCACTAATCTTTATGTGTTAATCCACCCAAAAACCAAGTATTAAACTCACATTAAGTAGGAATGACTTACCTCACAATGCTAGGCCGAAATTGTCATGACCCAAAAATCAGAGGTCATGATGGCACCTAACTTGACCCGCTAGGTAAGCCAATTAATAAAAGAAACACCCAAATAAACTTATCGAAAATTAAATTAGGATTTATCGGAACTTTTACAAATTTACCCAAGATCTGGTAATACGAATCATGAGCTTCTAAAACTTAGAATATACAAAACAGGTATGAATAAATACACGTTCTGTTTGAAAACTACATGAACAGATTAATAATGTCTAAAACTACCAAGGACAAGTGGCAACATCTATACAGAATACACGAATATCATCAGGGTCGGCCCCCAACTTCTTCAGCAGCTCCGCTCCAATAGTCTGCACAGAGGCACAGAGTGTGCAGAAGTGCAGTATCAGTACAACTGACCCTATATACTGGTAAGTATCTTGACTAACCCCGTCGAAGTAGTGATGCGATTTTTAGTTAAAAGATACTCATTAATAAAAACTATAATGTAGGCTAGCAATAGGACTAAAAGACGGAATAATAGAATAAAGTACACAATGCGACTGTAACAGGAAATAAAAGAGTATAAGAAAGCATCACTATTTAACAATTTCCAACATCTCAACCGGCTCTTTCCTTAGAACGAAAACCCATGAACCATAACAATCACCTCATATACTTTCATAGTGTGATAAAGTACTCAAGACATCAACTCTAACGACACAAAAATACCCTTCGTGCATTTATCTCATCCTCACCATATATGCGTAAAACAGTACCAACCAAATGATAGAAATACCAACAATAAAAATGACAAGGAAGGGAAATGTGCAAGCAGTAATAATAAACGAGAATGTACATAAGAGCATTAGTAACAAACTAAGGAGAGAGCACAAAGGTAATAACCATAATTAGGGGAAAAAGGGGTTATAATTTCAATTAATTAGCATGATGGAGGCCTAGGTACGAATATGACGAACAAGAAGAAAACACATGATCTTCACAAGTTAACAAGTAAGGACATGAAGGACTAGCATGAGGGAAGGCTTATACTAAGGTGCAACAAAATAAGTACAATATGAGTATAATTATAAAAGCAGGAAATAGGCATGGCATATGCAAGTTAAGCGAGTAAAAGACATGCACAACACAAGGCAAAATATATAATGACGACAATCTCAAGGTAAAGGCGGGAATGTATACACGGAAAACAGATATCACATCATAATGCATGTCCCTCATCCTTACCTGCACGGAAACACCCTCCGTGCCATGACCTCATAATATTGAAAGCATAACAATATAAATCAAATGACACGGCATCACCCTTTGTGCTTTTACTCTCAATAATATAGCACGACATCACCCTTAGTGCTTTACGCTCTTCCTCACATGATAATGAATATAAATAATGGTACGGCATCACCCTTCGTGCTTTACACTCCTCCTCACATGATAATGAATATAAACAATGGCACGACATCACCCTTCGTGCTTTACACTCTCCCTCACATGATAATGGATATAAACAATGGCACGGCATCACCCTTCGTGCTTTACACTATTCCTCACATGATAATGAATATAAACAATGGCACGACATCACCCTTCGTGCTTTACACTCTCCCACACATGATAATGGATATAAACAATGGAACGGCATCACCCTTCGTGCTTTACACTATTCCTCACATGATAATGAATATAAACAATGGCACGACATCACCCTTCGTGCTTTACACTCTTCCTCACCAAGCATATAAATGTCAATAAAATGGCAAGGTAGGAAGTATATATATATAATATCAAGGAGAGTGTTTACGAATATTCCAAACAAAGTTCTCAATCACTGCTTTACAAGCCAACAATGTTTCAATGAACCCTCAAGGGCCATATAATTCAAGAACTTCCATAAATCTCACAATCTATTAGCAACACAGGTATAGAATCTAGTATCTAAGAATATCGGTTGTAGCAATGTAGTAGTGATCACGCATAGAGATGACCAAACTAGACACATCAATGTATTTCCAGAATTCTATCTAATTTGATCAAGTTATCTTAGGCTAGGTCCTTATTTCTAACATTTTATACTACGTTCATAATATCTGTAAATCAAGCGAAGCAAGGAAGTTACGTGATTCTATAAAACACAATTATAACATCATCTACCCCGAGCATGATTAGCCCTCGCACATACATATATGCTCGTCACCTCATATATGTATCACCCCAACATGTAGCAAACAATGGCAAATAGTAGGAAAAATTTCCTCAACAAAGTTAGGCAAAACACTTACCTCGGACCGAGCATGCCAAGCGATGCTCCAAAAATGCCACCACGCGCGTAATGACCTCTGAACTCCTCAAAATCTTTGATTCGGAATGGTGAATATTGTGCCATACATTTCAACTCAGCGTGATGAATTGAGGGCACCAATGACACGAAGTTGTGGGCGATCTGCAGCTTGGATCGCTGTTGAACAAATATGTCTCCCGCAATACACGTTGAGCAGTTTCAAGGAAATTTGCATGCGGCTCTTGGGGTCGTTGTTACTGCTTCAAATGATCTGCGAGTTTAAACAACTTGCGGTGCAGCTTTGCCGATGACGGGACGATAGCCACTTGCTATAATTCGAGCTTGGGTCATCGACAAATCCCCATCAGGATTCGCAACGTCTAAAGTTAGCGAGAATGACGGTAATCAACAAACTGGGATTGTGGATCCTCTGGCATTAGCGAGTCACCAGTGAAACTGCACAAGGACTTTATTGTTGATATCTTCAACAATGAGAGAGACCTCTTTCTTTGTGGGTTCGGCCAAGCTAGTCTCGGGCTGAGGGCTTGGTTCAGATGTGTTCCGATTCGATGAATCAGTTTATGATAATGAGAAGAATCTAAACTTTGAAGGGAAATTGTAACATGATGAATTCCTTCTGGTTGTGTATTTCTTTGTTTACTCTTATTTGACTTTGTAGTCTTGTCTACAAGGAAGCTTAGCTACCATATGTTCCTGCTAGTCCCACCAAACCTAAAGTGGATCATGGCAAATTGGACAATCATTGCTTCAATGAAGACGACCTCACGATGTCCATATGATGTTTATATAAATTTGTTGAAGGCGTCCAGCTAAAAGAGTTCAAGGAAGACT
Source organism: Nicotiana undulata (assembly GCA_005239495.1). Taxonomy (NCBI): domain Eukaryota; kingdom Viridiplantae; phylum Streptophyta; class Magnoliopsida; order Solanales; family Solanaceae; genus Nicotiana; species Nicotiana undulata. The sequence continues at coordinate 52,059 of ML274071.1, read as the reverse complement.
TGATCTGCTGAATTCTTTTGAAATAAGAATACTAGTTCAATTGAATGACTAGAAAGGCTTTGGTCTTGCAGACAAAACAGAAGGCAAAAAAAAATCCTTCGAAGTTCAAATGCATCAAGGTTCCTACAAAATTGGGTAATTAGTTAAGGCTTAAATCAAAAAGTAGGAGCAATAACTCTAGCTCCTTTGGATCCATAGATGTCAATTAAGCATTTCTTCCACGAGGACGGTTCCAAGTTTGATTGTTGCACTTGGTCTGGAGGATATTACTTTGCCAAATAATATCACAATATTGTTTATACTATATTTGATAAAAGGATTTTTTCTAGTTCAAGAGGGAGAAGAGTTTCCCTAGTGAATTTGATGTTAAATCTTGTAGAAAGTCATGAAATATAGTTGGAAATTGATTAAAGATACTTACCCAATGATTTGGTATGAAAATCTCTTCACAAAATCGCCTCACCCCGAAGCTAGGGTTCAAACATATGAAGAATGATAGGCCGGGTCGTTACATTCTCGACCACTTAAACACACGTTCGTCCTCGAACGTGCCAGGAGTCTTCACAGCTGACAGAGTTACTACGGGAAAGGAAGCAGTGGTGGCAGATGAGGAATTGGTAGGGCATGACTCTGAGGAAGATGAGGCGGAGGAGGAGCCACACCACGGAGGGGAGGAAACTGAGCACATGGAGGAAGAGCAGCCCGTCCAGGGCCAGTCGGGGACAACGGTTGGACCACCTGGAGCAAGACGTAGACGGGCTGAGGGCCTCAGTGACTGAACTGGGGACCAGAGTTGATGAGATGGCTACCCAGCAAAAGAAGTCTGAAAAGAAGATTATGGGTTGCTACGCGCCCTGGGTCGTGCTTACAACGTGGACCCAGGCACTGTCTCCTACCTAGATTGAGTTGTGAGGGAAGTCCCCTTTCCTTACTCTGTATCCTCTTTGGCCATGAGGACATGTCCTCATTATAAGTGTGGGGTGAGGGAAGGATTCCCTGTTTGTTGTATGTTGTACATTTGTTAATTGTTTGCTTTAATTTTTGCTTAACTTGGTAGAATTGTAGTTGTTTTTCACGTTTTCTTTTCGTAGCTTTTTTTAAGGTAGATTTTGTTTTGGTTGTGCTGTACATAGGGTATAATTAGTTGAGTCGTCTTGGCCCGACGACGGATCCCTTCGACGGGGTTCTTGAGGGTCTAAGTCGATCATTAAAAAAATAGAAAATTTAGTGGACTCTTCTTGATGACGGACTCCGTAGACAGTTTTGTTGAGGGGGGTTAGTCCAAAAAAATACCAAAAAGATTTTTTATTTTCGTTTTAGGTAGTATAGTAACTCCCCCTTGGTTTTTCTTTTGACCACGGTTCTTTTCCAAGGGTTTAGCTTGAACCGGGTATAGTTAGTTTTCTTTTTATTTATTTTTAGTTGTTAGGATTCTTTTGGGCAAGGATCTGAATGATACAATGCATCTCTTAGTGTGTTACACCCGAACACCAAAGATCCTTGAGTGTAGCGCTTATACTCATTTGTTGACTCTTGTAGAATGCATTTATGGTGCATGTTGTAATTGACTTGAATGCTCATTAGAGTGTTTTGATGAACCAATAATTTGGAGTGAATTACGTGTCATGTGTGTGTAAGGTAGTTTGCATCATATTCTATGTCTACAATTGATACCTAGAACTTGCCCAGTGTGTACAAAACGAAATAGAAGTTTGTTCAGACTTAGTAGGGATATAGGCATTTCTTTGTTAAACCAGACCTAAATGTATATCCACCCAAAAGCAATTAACCATAGTTAACCCTTTTGAGCTTATAAGCATGTTTCTTTGGCAACCATGTTACAAACCACACCCAATTGTTTGAATAGCCTGTCTGTTTGAACCTTGTACCTCCCATGAGCACTTGAATTGTTGGCAAATATATAAAAGTCAAAGTGTGAGGTGGTGGTTTGCTTTGTAGAAAATCAAAGAAATAGAAGGAAAGGTGCAAAGTTGTGAAAGAGAAAAAAATAAAATACAAAATTGAAGACCACTTAGAGAAAAACAAAAGAGAGAAAGAGGACAATGAATAAATGTAGTCCTTGATGAGTAGTGGCTTGAAAAAGAAAGTTTGCACCTAAAAAGAGTGGGTTGAATATGAAGCAAAGTGTGGTGAAAGTTCTGGCCAAGCATAAGAATGGGCTGAATGTTAATGTAATTGTATTAAAAGTGCTTAGGGAGGTTAGTCACTATATCTAAATATATCTTGCCCGTCCCTTAGCCTACATTACAACCAAATGAAGACCTAATTGATCTTAGACTGAATGAACTTGATTAGTAGAGTATTACACTACGGGCAAGCCTATGGTGTATCTTTGTGGCATATGAATGTTCTTTTTGAGAGTGAGTGAATTCTTTCGATTTAAAGTTCCTGCTTGTTCTCACTATTTTTTTTGTGTGGAACTACTCTCAATTGTGTGATGTGAGGGCACGTGATTCATGTCGAAGAGGTAAGTCTTGACCTCCTTGTAGAGTATCTTGAGGAAGTAAGAGTATGGCATGGCATGTGAGAGTCACCGCTTGAGGCATAGATGTTACACTGCTAGATACAATGCTTGTAAAATGTTCGTGGTGTGACACCGTAGGGAAGTGTTCGATGAAAAGAACCCTTGTAGGATATAGTGGATTGCTCTAGGACTAGCAATGATTTAAGTGTGGGGTGTTGATAATAGGCTAAATTCACGTAGTTTAGCGTATATTTATACTCTAACTTAATGATGCTTCACTGTCTTAAGGATGTAAATGATGATAAATTGGCTCTAATTGTGATTTTTGTGTTTCACAGGAGTACAATGCACTATTGAGGACTTAGGATGGTGATTTGCGCAAAATTGAAGAAGAACGGCCCCATGGGATAATTTATGGAGGACTTGAGGGAGGAAGATGCTTGAGGCAGAAAGAAACCCCATTAGCGCGGGCTGTAGCGCGAGACTAGAACGCCCGTCCTAGTCCAGTGATTTCGGGCAGTGCTAAACTCAACTAGCGCGAGACTAGCGCGCCCGCGTTAATCCAGACAGGAAAAAATAATGCTGAAGGGTATTTTTGGAAGATCGGGGCCAATCCACGTAACCTATAAAAGGTTCAACTCGCCCAAAGGAGTAGATTATACAGGTTTAGTGTCTAGAACAAGGAGAGCAAAGGCAAGAGGCAAGGAGGGCAATTGGGCATCAATTCATATCTCCTTACCTTGTGATTTTTACCATTGTTCATGAATGTTTTTGTAGTTTTCAATATTATTATGAGTAGCTAATTTCTTTAATCTAAGATTTTGGTGAAACCCGTTGGGGATGAACTTATTGTGATATTAATATAGTTTTGCTTGGTTGTTAATCTTTATTTGTTCAACTACGTTCTGGTTGTAGTTAATTGAAGGGTCCTCAATTAGTTGTTCCTATTTATTATGTATCTACTTGAGAGAGAGTGCATATTTAGGTAGTTGTTTGAACAACATCACTCCCGGAGTATAGGCGAGATCCATAACCGAGGGTTTAAAGGTTGAATTAGAGATAACGATACCTCGGGTGCAATCTAAAGTGAACTGTAATTCAATTTAGCTAGCGTAACTTGAGAGAGTGCGTCTAGTAGATTATCATAATTACTTGAGAGAGATTTATGATAGCTGGAGTGTTCATGATTGATAGAGACAACTAAGTCAAAACTATAGGAAATATACAAAAAGGGATTTCATCAACGGGGGAAACCATAACCTCAGACCTTTATTACAATTATTTACACTTCATTGTTAGTTAATCTTTAGTTTATTATTTTTGTTCAGCTGTAGTAGTAAAAATACCACCAAGTGATATCTTTTAAGAAAGTTGATATTGAGAATCTAGTAATCTAACAACAACATTTGATACGTTAGTTCCTTGTCGGATTCGACTCTGGACAAAATACTCGAATTATATTTGCCACGTCCGCTTAGTCTTTTATTAGACATAGTTGAGCGTGATCAACTGCCTTCAGCGATTTCTGCACCTGCTTGAAATTATTGTTATCGAATGAAATTATATGATTGATAAGAACTGAAATGCCCTATACTATTTTAAAAATATTCCTATACGAGTATTAATTGATCACAAAGACAAGTATAAATGGGAGGAGACTATGAAGGATCCCAAAGCTAACGGTAGGGCCGTGCATAATTCGGTAAATACCGAATTATCATACCGAAACCGAAATTTTTGGTATTTGGTATTTGGTATGGTATTTGGTTTAAATTTTAAAAATATGTCATATTAGGTATGGTATTTGGTATTTGAAAATAAAATACCGAAATACCGAATACCGTATAGAAATACATACTAAATTACACAATATACATATTATATATAGCATAAATCTTAGTTTTTTTAAAAAAATATTTCCCACCTTTTATTTTCACTATACATACCTTTTTCCCCATTTTTTGGGTAACCTGCTTACACCCAGTTGTTTTCCCTTTTTAGTTTTAGGTTTAAAATCCTCCATTTCCAAATCTTACTTCAACTTAGACGGACCATAAACAAACCTTACTTCTAGTTGTTGTTGCATTCAAAAGATTAATTTTATTGGCTAGTTATAATTTAATTTTGCCGGCTAGTTAAGATATTTTTCTCCCCTAAATATTACGTTCAAAAAGTTTCTTTAGAGCCGAACAAACCGAAGTTACCGTACAAAATAAACCAAAATCGAAAGGCGAAAAACCGAACCATATCGAATTTAATTAGGTACGGTATTGGTATAACATTTTAGAAAATCGAATACCGAAAATACCGTACCGAATTATCTAAATACCATACCGTACCGACCGATGAACACCCCTAGTTAACGGCGGGTTCGTTAGACCGGTGCACCTTGTATTTACAGATTACCGAGTATAGTTATAGCCCTCGCTAGTTGGAAGATAAAACTAGCATACAATTATAATTTTCCCTCGAGGAGGGACCTACAGTTATATTTTACTCCTTTTACGAATGCGTCTACACAGTAATATTCATGATCCATTCCTGGAAACCTCCCAAACATGAATATTGATATTACACAATGTTTACTGAGCTTATTACCGAATTGTCATTTGAATTATATTACGTGAAAAATATGATAAGACTGATTATTGTTTATTATTTCCGAAAGGGCATTCTTATGATATTTTCTATTTAATATACTAGCATGTTTTTTGATTGGTCCCCAATAAAATAGTTGTGGTTAAGCGTTATTATTCGCCAAGCTAGCGACCCATACCCCGCTATTTTTTTAACAGAGACATCAACTGACGCAGGTCGAGGATTTCGTTAATTAGCGCACATGTTGATAGTTCTTGGTGAGCCCCGTATTTGTTCGCGTGGGCAAGGAATTTTAATTGATTGTTAAGGTTTTCTCTTTGAACTCTAGAGTCGCTCCATAGTCATTCTTTTAGTGTCATGTGTAATTACAGAATTATGTTGAGTATGGTACTTTCTTTACGAAGTTGGTAATAAATTAGTATTTCTAGATATTAGTGGGTGGACTATTAATGGTAGAGATTTATTTTAGTTAATTAATAAAGTTATTGTTGTTTGAATTGATATTAGGATGTTTGGTTATTGATTTGATACAAGAAAATTTTTGAATAGTCCAAAAATAAGACAAATTGTGTCCGATTTTCTGTAAAATACCGATAAGACTTTTTCTCATGAACGCGGATCACGATCCTAAATTGAAACGTGACATTAATCGATTTTATCTCATACAAAAGTAACCACACAGATAACAATAAGTTGACATCATGCATCTCCACTAACAATAGACACATTCCAGAAACCGCTAAAGAGGCTGGAATATTACAAGGATGACATCCAATTTATTTATGTCTTAACACATAGAAGAAAGAAGGACATTTAAAGCAATGCTCATTTAATAAGACTCATCAACTGGGTGCCAATAGCGATTGAAAAACAAGAAGCTATCAGCTTTTGCAGAAAAACCATCCTGATTGCGATGCCAACTGTAATAGGCGTGAGTTCGATTCTTAATCTCCAATATGGCATGCCCAAAACTTGATTCGCGGTAGGCTGAGTACTTAGGCTGTGGCTCCGTCATTCTGAAGTGAAAATTATTATAACACCCACACATTAAACTAACATTAATTGTAGATTTAATTAAATTTTCAGAATGATATATTAGCAATATAATATTTCTTACTTTGTGGTAAGGCCTTCAATATTTCCTCCATCACCGATGGTTATGTAGACAGGTGCGGATGGGTTGTTCGCAGGAGTACATTCCCCACTCACAATTTTGTAGTCAATGTTCGATATACGTTTCTGCCACTCGTTTAAAAAAAATGAAGAGGTGGAAACTTTGTCAGTAATAAAGAAGAAAAATGCAAATTTCCGTTATTGAATACATCTAATGTTTACGCCAAATCAATAAAACACATAAAACTATATTTTTTTAGTAATTATAGTTAATTAATACTGAATATATACTATCACCTCAATATACCACTTACTTATAGCAAACTAATGTGATTTCATGTAAACACTAAGTGTGAATAGTTCTTAATTATTTTCTTTTCGAATAGATAGTATCTCAAAACGAAGCTAATAGTAAAGAGATTACCGATCGTTCATAGGCGTGAACATGACCTGCAAAAACGATATCTACTTTGTACTTTACAAACCATGGCTCATATATTACTCTCATGGTTTCGCCTTCCATGTAATGATAGCCGTAGCTGTTGTACCATGGGCAATGCATAAGTACAATTAACCATGGAGTTTCCTTTCTATTGACTTTTTTCAGCTCTGCCTCGAGCCAGCGGTACTGAGGAGTATATTTAGCTTGGGATTATAAAAAATATATATTAGCACTCGGTTATAAAAATTTATACGAGTAAATTAATTACCAATAATTCATCGAATTGATTAATTATATTGGTTTCGTTAAATATAATAGTGCATGTGCTTACAAGTTGCAGAGTATGTTGATAAGACGATGATATATGCAGAAGCCCTCTTGATTGAGTACCACAAAGGAGAACTACTTCCTGATGCTTGGTAAGGTACTGGATATCGTTTTGTGTATGGCTTGAAAGGTTCTGGTTCACCCTGCATATAAAGTAAACATCTTATTGATTTGTGCAAATATGAAACACTCGGGTACATACATAGAAAATAATTCAAAATTTTAAGTTAGTGAGTTTGGTATTATCGGTACATTTATTTCTACTTTATAGCAATATAAGTTTGCAAAATGAATACCTTGGTATATACATCGCTCTCTATTTTATACTACCACCAAAACGGAAAAACTTAATGTTGAGAGTCCCTAACACAATAAGTGTCGGTTCAATTTCCGTTATCCCTTCTTTGGTTCATAGTGTAATAAGTATCATGGTTCATAGTGTAACAAGTATCAGAGGCGGACCTACATAGTCATTAGAGGGATCACGGAAACTCGTTAGCTTCGGCAAAAATAATATATATATAGATATTTGTACATACATCAAGAACCCCTTAAATATTTTTAATGTGCCCCCTTAAACACAAAAGTTGGATGGCTGGCTTAGTTTAACATGTGGCAATTGTTTCTCCCTTTCAAAAAGACCGAGGATCAAGACCCTACTCATTTTTATTTTATTTTTTCCTCTTTGAGTTCAATGTAATTTAGTAAGGTATGTAGTGCTCAATTTGGTTTTCTGTTTTTTATGTATTTTGAGTTCAAAAATATTTTAGCACTAGTACATATAGTGAATTTAGTTTAGCTTTCCCCCTTTCAAATGTCTCTCTCAAAAGCCTAAAACAAGCTTCTCCCCATGATTAGTTCTTTAGAGCTTCTACATAAAATAGTTAACAATTTTTTTGAGAAACGTCTTTCTAAACGTTGAAAAAGGTAATAGAGAGATATGAAGGAAATTGGGAGGAGAATAAAATATTCCATTAGCAAGTAGCCAATTATATTGTTTATCCTGATAACTAAGTTTATAAGCATCATCATTTTCTTGACTTGTATTAAAATAAGTAATTCAACAAAATTCTCCCCCCCCC
>ML274071.1:27204-43838 GCA_005239495.1 Nicotiana undulata | reverse complement strand
AAAATTAACCAAATTTCCCCCCCCCCCCCCCCCCAAAAAAAAAAAGAGTAATAGAAAAACTCCAAAATACTTCTGCCTTCAAAAATCACTTCGGCAAAATAGCATACTTCCGTCGATTTAGCGATGACGATTGAGACTCTGCTTAAACGGCTTAACGAATATTTAATCTTGATTTTATTTGAGTAAGTTTTTGATATTTTAAAATATATTTTTGATCACCGCATAATTAGTAAGTTTTCAAGGAGCTAGCACACTAAATTTTATCGTTACCAACTTATATATCTATATTAATGATAGTGGTATCCCCATTATGCTTAAATCCCGAATCCGCCTCTGATAAGTATCCATTCAATTTTCACTATCAAACCAACAGTAGCAGCCGCAACGTACTACACCTTCGTTGTGTCAAGAGTACTCAGAGAAAAAAAATGATATTTTCTTAGCTTAACTATTTGGGACCTGTTTGGCCATAGATTTTGTCAAAATAAATTTAGATTTTATTTGACAAACACATGTTTGATCATAAATTTTGCTTACATTTAGCAAATTCTAAATCTCAAATTCCAAAACCAGCTATTAATAGCTGGTTTTGGACCAAAATATCATTATTAGGTTTTTTAAAAATTACCCCAAACATTTATATTTTATAAAAGAGTCCACTATTTTTTATTTTGTAACAATGTCGCTTTGTTTTTTCGGTCGTCTAATAATGTATCATATAATTTATTATAAAATTAATAATTTTGTACCAAATTTATTTATGTTTCAAGACTATGGTTTGCGATAATATAATGAATGTTATTGATAATGGTACTATTTGGGATTTGTAATAATTTTTAGAACTTATTGGTATAAGTCATATTTCATATTTTTTCAAGATAAATTTGGGAAATATGTTTTGAAAACTGATATCCAAACACATTTTCATTTTCAAACCAAATTTAACTTAAATCAGATTTTCAAAATAAATTCGAGAATCTATAGTCAAGCACTAACTTGATATCCATACTATTGACCCAATTAATAGGCCCAATAAAGCGGGTAAAGCGTTCCCTACCAAGACTATACTATGTTTAATTAAAACTTATGAAAACAGAATTTGCATAGGAAAACTTACGATTTCAGGAGCAAAATCGACATCATGATTACCAGCAGTCCAAATCCAAGGTTGATAAGCATTGTTTCTTTCAACAAACCTACCCCAGGTGTCCCATCTATTATTGTCATGATTTGGATATTTATCAGCGTAAGAAAGGTCTCCAACAAATAAAACAGTTTGTCCTTTGGTTGGGTTCATTTCATAGTGAGTTAACGTCATGTTTGAGTCGTATGTCTGTCCAAGATCCCCTGCATACATTGCCGACTTATATTATATAAACCACACTAACAATTAAATTTTTCTTTCGTGCAATTTAACTAAATAAAAAGCGAAAATATATAGTAATGATTACCTATGAGACCAAATGTATAGGATACATCGGGGCCTACTGGTGGAGGAGTAACAAACCAGAATGTCCGTCTTGAAGGTCCGGTTCCAATCATGTAGTAGTATTTGGTGTTATACTGTGTTTAATAAATAAAGCATAAACTAATAATATCGATATCGGTTGAGAAGCATGAGGTCTCATGTTCGGATACTACGTTTATTAAAAAAAAAGGATAATCGAAATATATATAAATATTGATTTTACATAATTTTACACTATAACTTGTTTATAAAACTCACCTTCAAGTTTTGGATGGTACAGTGATGAATGTATCCAGAATTATATGTATGGTATTTGTAGGTAGAAACAGTTCCTTTGGCTATTTGCTTAATCTTGCTATTGGCTTCCCAGTACAAAACTTTATTTGAGCCAGGTTCATCCATTGTCACCCATGAAACAATCACTCCTTTACCGACGTGATCTCCTTGCGTTAAATGAACCTTCATTTACACATCAAGCTTACCGTTTAATTAAAAAAACATTACAAGAATCAAAGTATTTCAAACTAATTTTTTTTAAAAAAAAAAAAACCTTTGCTGATGATTAAACTACAAAATTTCTTTATATAAGAAGAAAGAAAGAAAGAAAGAAATGTAGAGTATCTTTAACCAATTCAAACTTGTTTTGCTTCATTTTTTAAGTGCTAATTTCTAAAATGGACGAGTCAAGCTGCTTGCTTCATAATTAATCCTTTTTACTTTCATGCTTTGGACGTGAAATCTCCACTGAAACATGTTTAATATGTTTACGTTGGGTGTGCGAACAAAGTCTCACATTGGTAGCTGAAAAAATTGGGAGCCTATATATAAGGTGCATGAGTCTCTTAATAGTGTGAGGCTTTTTGGGGAAAACCGTACGGGCTTAGCCCAAAGCGGTCAATATTACACAATGTTAAGAGTATCTTTGGACTAGTTTAGCTTGCAACTGATATCAGAGCCCAAGTTTGACGGGATGAGTATGGAGATGGCGCAAAGTGATGGTGCCTCTAACAATGTGGGTGTCACGCAATGAATCTCGAAAATTACCCTTTTATCGGTCACATGAAACTTAGTTGGAGGGTGAGACACGTGAATCGTGGCTTAATTCGAAGGGGAGATTGCTGAGTCTGCAAACAAAGTCTCCCATTGGTAGCTGAAAAGATTAGGAGCCTACATCTAAGGTGTAGGGATCTTTTAATAGTGTAAGGTCTTTTGGAGAAAATCGTGCGGGCTTGGCCCAAAACGGACAATATCGTAAAAAATGAGCGGGGCGCCCTATTTGGTCGCCCTCAGTTAACTTATACTCATATTTATAAAATTATTTAACCTATACCCTAATTTTTACAACTTCAGGCGCCGCCTTCCTGATACCTGTCCAAAACTTCAGCTTATTTAGTGTTGAAATATTTACAAATGAACTAAATAACTTCAGCATGTTCTGCTGAAGTTTTTGAAAAAAACTTTATTGCAAAACTAATGAATCCAGGACAAAACTTTAGCTTATCGAGTGCTGAAGTTTTTACAAATGAGCTAAATAACTTCAGCATCTTCTGCTGAAATTTTTGAAAAAGCTTCATTGCAAAACTAATGAATCCAGGACAAAACTTCAGCTTATCTAGTGCTGAAGTTTTTACAAATGAACTAAATAACTTCAGCATCTTCTGCTTAAGTTTTTGAAAACGAACTAAATAACTTCAGCATCTTCTGCTGAAGTTTTCGAAAAAGCTTTATGACAAAACTAATTAATCCAGGACAAAAGTTCAGTTTATTTAGTGCTGAAATTTTACATATGAACTAAATAACTTCAGCATCTTCTGCTGAAGTTATTGAAAAAGTTTTATGACAAAACTAATTAATCCAGGACAAAATTTCAGCTTATTCAGTGTTGAAATTTTTACAAATAAATTAAATAACTTCAGCACTTCTGTTGAAGTTTTTGAAAAAGCCTAAAATGCTGAAGTTTTGTGTGATTGTCTTTGCTACTTCATGCCCGTATGCCTGAAGTTTATGCGAAAAGTGAGTACGCTTGCAATTCTTTTTTACAAAGCGGGTATAAATTAAAACGTGATCCAAAAAACGGGTATAGATGCAAAAGCCCCGACAATATCACACCAAGAGTGTTTTTCGTCTAGTTTAGACCAACAATTTAGCACATTCAAAAGAAAAAGCATTTGTTAGTTATGTTGCTCAAATTCTTCAAAAATACACTACTTTTAAAAGATTCGACAAACATTTTGAGTCCGAGCACATAGCTTATTTGATGGATGCACTATAGTGTAGATAGAAGGAAAAGTCCTAAATTAAATGGGCAGAGAAGTAGAAAAGACCTGTTGAGGTGCATTGTAGCCATTAGGGCAGCGAAAGACATCGCTATCAAGAGGCATATCCTCACTGCTTTCTACCTTCCTCACATAACTGCTGGTGATTCCTCCCCTGCATAGATTTGCTGCGTTTGTGATGAAAAGTAAAATTGCAACAACATAGAACCACGAAATACCCATTAATTTTCTTTTTTCCTCAACCTCACAGATAAGGAATATATTGAATTTTACTACTTTGCTTGAGGGTATGTTACAAACAGGACCAACTTCATTATATATATATATATATATATATATATCGACGTGCATAAAGTAGGCCAGAGCTAAAAGGTTTGGTTACCACTTACGACCGAACTCAATAGCTTAGTCTCAATTTTATATTTATATTTAAAAAAATTAGTAAATATATACTCTCTCTGTTCCAATTTATGTAAGCTTCTTTTCTTTTTGGTCCGTTTCAAAAAGAATGACCCATTTCTAAATTTGGTAATAATTTAGCTTAAATTTACAATTCTACCAAAAATAATTTAGTCTCAATTTTATATTTATATTTAAAAAAATTAGTAAATATATACTCTCTCTGTTCCAATTTATGTAAGCTTATTTTCATTTTTGGTCCGTTCCAAAAAGAATGACCCATTTCTAAATTTGGTAATAATTTAGCTTAAACTTTATTTTTTCTTGAACTATGTGTCCGTCAAACAGGTTCACATAAATTGAAACGGGCGGAGTATAAAAATTAATTAGAATTTATTTCTAATCAGATCGATGTCAAAAGTTCAAATCCTCACTCTAACATAGAGGTGTCAACTATCAAATGGACGAATTTTATCAAATTTGGACATGTTAAGATGAGTTGAGTCGATGAATATAACTACTGCTTGTTCGATTAGTTATAAGTGAATTGGTAATTGAGATAGGTCGGGGAGTGATGTTTAGCTTAAAGTATATATATTTGTATGTATATCGCTTTATATTTTACTTTTGTTTTGTGGAATTAGGATGTGAAATGAATTGATTTATATTAATATGAAGTGTTTTTATGTGTAGGAATGACCCGGGAGCAATCGGGGGCGAAATGTGCGAAATTAGAGCCAAAACGGACGAAAACGGGAAAAGGGGACAATAGAGCGCCACAGGCAACGCCCTGAGCTACCTGTGGCACTGGAAACAGTGTGCTCAAAGAAGGCAGCGCCGTGGAGGGCGCCGAGCGCTGGGCAGGGTGCCAGAGGCGGGATTTTATTTCTTCTTCATCCGCGACATGGTTATTTCGACCCTAGACCTACCCAACACATATCTAATTATGATTAGATTCGAGTGTGTTGGAGGTGAATTCGAAAGGAAAAGCTGTAATTGAGCAGTGAGTGGCCTGCAGAATTGAGGTAAGTATTGTGTCTAACCTTAGCTTGAGGGAATATGTATTTGTGTAACTACTTGTTACCTATTTGGTTGCTAAATCCAATGTATAGGTGAGGTGACGAGTACCTATACGTTGTGGTCAGGTCATACCATGCGAGTAAATGCTAATTCTTGTTATTTTGGTTGTCTTGCCTATCATTTGTGATTATTGTTGTTAGTGAAATGTTGAGAGATTAGTATCCGATTCCACCGAGATAATTATTATTCTGAATCCTGAGTTGAGATTGAAATGATAAATGATGATGGTAACCATAATGAAATATTGATTTCTTGTGAAATCCCTTTGAGAACATTGAGTTGAGATTGAAATGATAAATGATGATGGTAACCATAATGAAATATTGATTTCTTGTGAAATCCCTTTGAGAACATTGAGTTGAGATTGAAATATTAAATGATGATAGAAATTATGATGAAATCTTGTTTCTTTGTGAAATTCCTTTTTATATGTTATTGATGATTTGATTATATTGTGAGCAAGAGTGTAAAGCACGAAGGTTGATGTCGTGCATGACTTAATTATATTGTGAGGAAGAGCGTAAAGCACGAAGGGTGATGTCGTGCATGATTTATTTATGATGTGAGGAAGAGAGTAATGCACGAAGGGTGATGACATGCAGTCTTAATTATAATCTGGTGAGGTTAATAGTAAAAGCACGAAGGGTGATGCCGTGTATTCTATTTATTATTTGGTGAGGCTGAGAGTAAAAGTACAAAGGGTGATGCCGTGCAAGTTCCATTTCTATTATTAATTGTTAATATTATTGTTGATCACTGTTTGATTCTGTCTTGTTGTTTTTCTCTCTCTTATGTTAAAAAAACCCCATCGCATGCTCCCTTCCCATTGTTTGCAGTTTTTAATTCCTTAATTGCTTANTTGTACTGATACTACACTCTGCACTCTTTTGTGCAGATCCAGGTACCGTCCAGCGTTAGGAGACTTTAGTAGCTTATTTTCATCATTCGGAGACACGAGGTAGATCTGCTGGCGTCCGCAGATTCCTGGAGTCTTCTCTTAGTTTTATAGAGACTGTTTTATTATACTCAAAACATTTACATTATTTTCTTCAGCCCATTATTTGTAGTATTCTTAATAGTTATACATTTAGTTCGTCGATCGGTTTATTCATTCATTTATTAGTTATTCATGAAATCATGCATTGAAAATTATTCGATGTAGTTTATTTTTAAATTGTCTTATTGTGTTAAATAAATATTCAAAGGAAAATTGCCTTATTGGCTTGTCTAGCAAGTGTGGTGTTAGGTACCATCACGACCCCTAAGGTTGGGAATTTGGGTCGTGACATTGTAGTATTCTTAGTAGTTCGTGAATTGTGATACCAGACCCTGAGGTAGTCTTATAGTTATATATTTAGTTCGTGGCTTGGTTTATTCATACATTTATTATTTTATTCGTGAAGGCAAGCATTAGAAATTATTAGATGTAGTTTATTTTTAGATTGTCTTATTGCGTTAAATAAATCTTCAAAAGAAAATGGATAATCAAGTTATAACATTGGCTTGCCTAGTAAGTGTGTGTTAGGTGTCATCACGACCCTTATGGTTGGGTATTTGGGTCGTGACACGCCCTGAGCTACTTGTGGCACTGGAAACAATATGCTCAAAGAAGGCAGCACCATGGAGGGCGCTAGTGACGGGATTTTTCTCCTTCTTCGTTCGGGACACAGTTATTTCGACTCTAGACCTACCCAACATGTATAAAAGCAAGACTAAAATTATTTGTGAATGGGGTGACGCCACTTTTGAGGGAGAATACACACGAGAACATTAGGAAGCGAAAAGATATCAACTTTCTTCATCTTTTTCTAGTATTTTCAATTATTCAACACTTATGAATTTGTTTGATTACATCATGAGTGGCTAAAAACTCATTGTTCTGGGGTTGTGATTTAGCCATGAATACTGTTGTTTAACGTTAGCTTAACTTTGATTACAATTCACTAATATATGGTTGTTTCTTCATTGGCAACCATGAGTGAATTGTATGAAAGGGAGAGTTAATTAAAACACAATATGAATGGTGAATCGATCACAACCCTGGAATAGTTGTCTCTACTGAATACACAAAAATCAACTTGTTACTTGATAATTTAGTTATTACTTAGAATTATAGTTTAGTATAATCATATTATTGACTTGATTTTGGCTTGACTGAATAACAATTTTAGTAATTTAGTGAGTAGTTGACAAGTCTCTATGGGTTCGACACTCGACTTATCATTTTATTACGTGTATGATCACGTATACTTATGTGTGCATTTCGGAGCAACAACGAGTGAGTCATAGCTCAACTCATGTAACTCAAAACCATTTTTTTTTTAAAAAAATTTCTCCTTTCGCTATAAAATCAAATTTGCTTAAAAAGGATTTATTCTGCAATAATATATATTATTTCCTAAAACGATTGTTTGTGTTTTGTTCTATTCTTGTCGAGACACCCTTACAAATTTAATAAAGAACTTGGGCAAATATATAAATCCAATATAACTAAATATGTTGGATGGACTTACTTGAATTATACTTTTCTTTAATTTCAGAATAAATATAACATTCTTCCGTTAAGTTTTATATTCCATCCGTTTTACTTTATTTTCGTAATTTGACTTGAAACAAAATTTAATAGAAAAAAAAATTATATGATCTTAATAACATTTATGTAACTATAAAGTTTTAAACACTTATGATTTTAAACATATCATAGCATTTGTATGATTGCAGAAGAAATAGTACCATTCCCCACCTTTTGGAATACCGCTGCAAAAAGGCGAGGGAATGGACAATTGGAAGTTTGGAACAGAGTAAAGAAGTGTTATGAAACTATTATTTGTAGATGTCCATTTATTACTCGGCTATAGATAATCTTCCTGAAGAAGATTATCCATTTACTACTCTGTTGAAGTTTATCTACAAGCAACTGATGCAGGCAGATTGCAAGCAACTCAATGAAATGATTTGCAGCAGCTTCTACTAAAGCAGGTTCAAGCAGCTCATGCAGGCAGCTTACAAGCAGCTGAAGAAAAGCCTCGCAACTGCTTCCTTTCTAGACATCAATCTCTCTCTCTCTCTATACGTGTCTTCAATTTCTTTACTATAAAGTCGTTATTTTACAACACGTTATCAACACAAGACTCTGCCTTGAGCACTTACTTTGAAAGATGTATTACTATAGTTATCCTCGTCCAAAAGCATTCTCACTTTAAGTAAGATCAAACTGTTGTATTTATGGATTTCTACCCTTTTTACAATGGTTTGAACGATTAATATTTCTTTGGTGTCAATATTTTATTTTCATATTAGCAAAGTAAGCATGGAAATGATTCCATGTTTGGCCTTAAGGTTTTACTATATCACTTTGTCTTTACGAACGATAAATTATTTTTACTTGCTGCTTTGCTATCTTGAAGTAGAATTATAGCGAAGGATTTGTGACATTACTTTTTGCACTTTCATATATTGCTTAACACTAACTATTTATTGAGTTGAGCTAGCAAAAAGTCTATGGATATAAATCAGATCCAATCGCCATAATTAAGTGTTCTACTCAAAAGGTTAGTACTTATTCCATATCAGACATTCCTGTTTTTTTGCTACTAACAATATGTGTTTGAATTAAGGTTCTAATTTTACTCATGAAGAGTAATATCACAGAGGGGATTACAAAGTGGATAACATTGTTACATCCACTTAAACTCCAGCAGAGTTTGCAAGAAATATACAATCACTAGAAATTGGTATGTTTCGTATATCTCATTGTGACTAAATTTGTTAAACACCAGAAGTGGTATATACCTATCATGACCACTAGAAGTGGTAACTTAGGATTGTTATGGTTACAATGAAGATAAGTTAGAGAAAATTTCTATCTATTACATACATACCTCGATTTTCTCCTGAAGTAGCAAATATATTAAAAGAGGTCATACGCCATCACAATTTAATGTGATCATTGCACGTTCAGATAATTATGCTCCTTCTCTTGAAGGATCAATTATAATATTAAGGGAATGTGACAATATTAATAAAGCTTGTAAATATGAATGTGCTCTTAATATGAATATATTACGATTCACCTCCAGAAGAGATAATATGATTGAGAAAATACATATACTCAAATATTTCGTATTTTTGCTCCTGAAGAAGTAACACAATTGAAATTTCCACCTGAAGTAGGAAAATATTATGAAAGTATATCTTTCTGTGCTTAAACAAAATAATGAGCTATTCAAAGTTATTTTTAAGCACATTTTCATTCCCTGGAGTGAATGAAGAAATACCACAACTCACCTCCTGAAGAGCAAGAATAACAGAGGATATAAATATTATTTTGTGGCATTAAAAATCATTGTCGCGCGTACCTATTGTACATAAAACATCTTGGATAATTTTATTAAATATCATTCTAAGGCAAAAGCATTCTTGTAAAATATTTTCTACTGCAACCACATCAATATATTATGGTTAGTTATTGAATTCCCCGAAGGAAATAATAGCCTATGTATCTTTTCCTGAAGGATGTAATGACTATGTGGTTGCCGCTTTGATATAAAATATTCAGATGTTAATAGCGTTACTCCCTTAAGGAGATATTTGTCCCAAAGTTGGTGGTAAAAATATTGAAATTCTTAATTTCTTACATTTATAAATTTAGTATTGTTTTTCTATTGTTAATTTGGTTATGATTTTTTCCTCATAACACCAGAAGTGTCTGAGTGATATTTGGTAGTACAAAATTTATCAAAAACTCCTGAAGAGCTAATTGTTTGTCTAGAAGACACATGACACCAGTAGTGTCCGAATAATATTAGATTGTGGATAAAAATGAAGGCTCTCGAAGAGCTTATATACAAATAGGTCATTCATATTATATGATTATGGTCAAAACATATGTTGTAGTAAACCTGAAGTTTACTAATACAAATAGCTATCATATTGAGGCTACAAATGATTGGAAGATTGAAAATCTTCTCGTTTTCACAATCATAGGGGGTAAAGTAATATGTATGTGAGAAGTTACACGCCTTATTCTTCAATTTGTACTACATCATGTAACACAGTGAACCAGAAGTTTACTAATACAAAAGTAGTCACAGTAAACCAGAAGTTTTACTGAAGCAAAAGTAGCTACAGTAAATCAGGAATTCGTTGATACAAAAATAGCCACAGTAAATCAGAAGTTTACTCATGCAAAAGTTTTGTGACATAGTAAACCAGAAGTTTACTAAGAGATAGCACATGCCATGATAAACCTGAAGTTTTCATTTGTCATTTTTTAAATGAGCTATTTGAGAATTCAGATAAGCATATACTGAAGAACTAGAAGATTCTTCAAGAATTCTCTCGTATTGTTTGTTCTCAAAATAAATTGATTATACCAGCTAAAGTTGGGACTAAACCCCCTAAATTCTGAAATATATGAAAGGTGAATATAGGGCCCACTCACCTATCATGTGAACCACTTATAGATGCATATATGAGATGGTTACACGTGCGTTTATTATCAACTTGTAGTTTGACATTTGAAATTGCTTTTATCAATTAAGAGCATAATTTTTAGATTATGAAATCAAAATATTCATCTTGATGATATTGGTTTATATCCAAGCTAGTTTGGCATTGAATACCTCCTATTAATGGCTAAACTATTGCTTATGAGAACAAAGCTTCATGTGTTGGTCTAAGATTTTCTAAATTGCATACAACAGCACTTGTATGCATCCTACCAACAATATATGATATGTCCTCCCCTCACAATTGGTTTAGGATCAGAAACCAAATATTTTTATTATCTAATAACTTTTTATGCATGGTATATGATCAATTTCTCTACCACAAAGCACAAAGATAGGTTTCCCGAAGAAGATTTGGGATATATGTTAGTTTTTCTAACATTCGAGTGATGGAATAAGCAGTTGAAAAATATGTATATGAATCGAATTATCATTAGTATGATCCTCACTCAGAAGATAATTCAAGTCAAATGCCAGAAGCATTTGCTGATCCATAATTAAATATCATATTTCAGC
Source organism: Nicotiana undulata (assembly GCA_005239495.1). NCBI lineage: Eukaryota > Viridiplantae > Streptophyta > Magnoliopsida > Solanales > Solanaceae > Nicotiana > Nicotiana undulata. The sequence goes on along the minus strand of ML274071.1, from coordinate 32,589 downwards.
TGCAAATGCTCCTATTAAAATTAAAATCCCTGAAGGATGGAGTTTACTGTACGCATGAAGCGTGGTAGACCAATCGGTTCCAAAGGTAACAATCCTTGAAAAGGATAGGAGCAAAAGATCAAAATGATCATAATAAGGAGGAAATGAGCTCTAGAAGAGCCCACGACATAACATTTCATGAAACTCCAGAAGAAGTTCAGGTACCTGAAAATAAAGAAAGTGATGAGATCTCAACAAGTTATGTCGCTTGCGAATCGATACAAAATGATCGTCAACGATATATTTGATACAATATAGTGCACAATATTGTAAAAGATTGTGAGGATCGGACCTGTAGTCCAGACATCTGAAGATGTCATGCCATTTAAATGCAAGTCATAACTTATATGACTCATTTGATTAAATCTATATGAATGTCCCTTATTTAAAATGCATGAAGCATATAGTTCAAAGTCTCGAGAAATGTACTCGATCATATTACAAAGGTCATTATACCATTTGAAGTAATTTGGGCGCATATGATATTATCGCCTCGGTGAATATTTGCTGAAAGAAGGTTACGTAAGTGATGTTATTTGTCCATGTAATTTTATAATGAAGACGTCATCAGAATTTGTTGTTTATGTTGATGACATAAATCTTGTTGGAACTCCAGAAGAGCTCCAAAAGACAATTGAATATCTTAAGAAAGAATTTGAGATGAAAGATCTTGGAAAGAGATAACTTTGTCTTGGCCTGCAAATTGAACATTTAGCAGACATGATCTTTATCCATCAATCTGCTATATAAAAAGGGTCTTAAACGCTTTTACATGGACAAAGTGCACCCATTGAATACGCCAATGGTTATTCGATCACTTGAGTGAATAAGATTTGTTTCGACCTCCAGAAAAGGATGAGGAACTCCTTGGCCCTGAAATACTCTATCTCGGTGGAATTGATGCACTTATGTATCTTGTTAATGCTAACAAAGATGGTGCATATCGTATTGGTTATGCAGATGCAGGTTATTTATCTGATCCCCATAAAACTCGATCTTAAACCAGGTACGCATTTACATGTGGAGGTACTGTCATATCATGGCGGCTCCACAAAGCAATCTATTGTTGCTACTTCTTCAAATCATGCTGAGATAATAGCTATTTATGAAGTAAGTAGGGAATGCATATGATTGAAATCAATAATTCATTTTATTCGAGAAAAATACGGTTTCGAATATGAGAAAATGCCCACAAATTTTATACGAAGATAATGTTGCATGAATAGCCCAATTGAAGGGAGGATTTATAAAAGGAGATAGAACGAAACACATTTTACCAAAATTATTCTACACACATGATCTTCAGAAAAATGGTGACATTGATGTGCAACAAATTCGTTCAAGTGACAATCCGACAGATTTGTTCACTAAATCTTTGCCAACTTCATTTTTTGAGAAGATAGTATACAAGATTGGAATGTATAGATTCAAATATTTGAGACAAGATTTTCATCAGGGGGAGTGAAATACGCGTTGTACTCTTTTTCCCTTACAAAGGTTTTTTCCCATGGGGTTTTTCTTGTAAGGTTTTTAATGAGGTAGCTGGAAATGTGTATTACTAAATATGTGTACTCTTTTTCCTTCACTAGGATTTTTCCTACTGGATTTTTTCTAGTAAGGTTTTAACGAGGCATATTATCTTTAATGAACATCCAAGGGGGAGTGTTATGAAACATTATTTGTGGATGTCCATTTATTACTCGACTATAGATAATCTTCCTGAAGAAGATTATCTATTTAGTACTCTGTTGAAGTTTATCTACAAGCAACTGATGCAAGCAGGTTGCAAGCAAATCAATAAAATGATTTGCAACAGCTTCTTATTAAACAGGCAGGTTGCAAGCAGCTCATGCAGGCAGCTTACAAGCAGCTGAAGAAAAGTCTCGCAGTTGCTTCCTGAAAAGTCTCGCAGCTGCTTCCTTTCTTCAATAAATAGAGGAGTTTTCAGTTCATTATATATATGAATTTAAAATTAAATAAGACATCAATCTCTCTCTATTTTTGTCTTCAATTTCTTTACTATAAAGTAGTTATTTTATAACATAATATAGTAATTATGCACAGTTTTCGCATGCGTTTATTTATGACCTCTCAATACCTACCATTTCAGATAAAAATCACAGTTAGTAGGGACACAAACTGCTTCAGCCACAAGCACTTTCAAAAAAATAGAAAAAGTGTTTCATAATAACCATTTCAATATTTTTTGAAAAAAAAAAACACTAACTCTTCTGTTAGTTTTGCAACACGTGGTGATAATCTTTTCAGTACAAACAAAATTCACCGATATTTATGTGGTGCATTAACCATGGATGGACAAAAAAGAAATCAGAGAGTTTAGTCCACTAAAAAGCAATTACCTTTTCCTCTCATTTTATATCGTGAAAGAATTTAAGATACTAATTTGATTTACATAAATATTTAATTATACAAAAGTATAATATTAAAATGATAATTCATTGCAAAATCCTAATCGATTTGTCCATTAGTGTGTCCAATATAAATTCACGTAAAAAAACATTAGTCCAATAACTAAAACAAATGGATCCAAAAACAAGTGGAGAAATTAAAAAATAGCCAGATTTATAATTGGTCACTCAAAAATAGTCACGATTTTAAAAGTAATCAAAATTTAGTCATTTTTCATGTGAAGATAAATCTGAACGAAAATACTGTTTAAAATTCGGAAAATACTCCAGCATAATATACTGGAGTTCCAGCAAAGTATACTGGAGTTCCAGCAAAGTATAATGATCCATATATTATGTTGGAAGTTCATACACAGGTGCTCGAATCTCCAGTATATTATGCTGGAACTTTCCGCGTGTTGGAGTTCCAACATAATATGCTGGAAGTTCATACACAGGTGCACCGAACTCCAATATATTATGTTGGACCAGTCTCTGTTGCAGGAAAATAGTGGTTATTTTTCAATGACTTGGCAAACGCTGGCTATTTTTCAATGACCAATTCGAAAACTGACTAGCCCGTGCTATTTTTACAAAAACAAGTCTTTCACTAATAAAATAGAGATCTTTACACGAATAACCGAATCGATTTATTATTTATTTTTAGTAGGTATACATAAATTATACCCTGATTAATGATTATATGCAATTATACAAATACTATAAATTATATATAATTATATATTTACCGATTCTTCTTAGTTTAAGCGATTGGATGATTTAGGTTATATAAAACAAGAGGGGAAACATTTGACCAACTTCATTTTATGTGGAACAGAAACGCAAGAAAAGGGCTGATTCTAACGTTTGTTTTTATTCCACGAAACGATTTTCTTTTTGTGTGGACATATCTATAGAACAAATAAATTCTATTGGTAAAATAAAGTGTATTTAAGCATATATAATATTAAAATAATAAAATATTAAGCATAATAAATAATTTGATTAAAATAATTTATTCGTAACAATTATTTTGATAATAGCAACCAAAACTCAAAAAATTATTTCAATTATTTAATTGCAATATTATATGCTAGAAAACTAATTTTTTATCTTATAAATACGATTCAATTTTTTCTATAGGTATGCCCATTATATAGATTAGAACAAAAAATAATTACAATATTGAAAAGGTAAAAGAAAGAGCCAAAGAATGATGAGAAATTTAGAGGTAAAATAGGTATGTGTCCATCTAAAGTATGAGAAATTTGATGGAATGACCTTTTGAGTGCAATAATCGTAGTTAAGTAACTTTTTTGTTATAAATAAAAGAAAAATAATTTTATTATGTAATTTTTGGACAGTTGAATGACCATTTGAGTAATTAACTCAACAGTAAGACATATACTAATTTTGTAAAAATAGCACGAGCTAGCCAGTTTTCAGACTAGTCATTCAAAAATAGCTAGCGTTTGCCAAGTCATTGAAAAATAGCACTATTTTGCCGCAACAAAGATTGGTCCAACATAATATACTAGAGTTCGGTGCACCTGTATATGAACTTCTAGCATATTATGCTGGAACTCCAATACACGGAAAGTTCCAGCATAATATACTGGAGATTCGAGCACATGTGTATGAACTTCCAGCATATTATACTGGACCGGTATACTTTGCTAGAACTACAGTATATTATGCTGGAGTTCTAGTATAATTATGCTGGAACTCCAGTATAATATACTGGAGTATTTTTCGGATTTAGAGCAATGTATTCGTTCAGATTTATTTTTACATGAAAAGTAAATTTTAGATTACTTTGAAAAGTATGGCTATTTTTAAATGACCATTTATAAATCTGATTATTTTTTAATTTCTCCCACCAATTTTTGCTTGATGTGTGCCCCTGACCGCGAGGCAGAGAAAAACAACACAAACAGAAAATCAAAGCAGAAGAAAGTTTGTATGGATGGAATATAAGTATTGTTGAGTTAACATAAAAATTGTTAAATTTCAAAACAAAAAAAAAGTATTTTTCAAATAAAAATGGTATTTGAAAATTAGAGTTATGTTTGGATATGAATATAATTTTGGGTTGTTTTTGAAGTTTTGTGAGTGATCTGAGTAAAAAATTTGAAAACACTTTTCTAGAGTTTTACAGATTTTCGAAAAATTCCAAAATTCACCTTCAAGTGAAAATTGAAAATATTATGATCAAACATTAATTTCGAAAAGAAAAAAAAGAAATCGAAAAAAAGGAAAAAACTTCTTATGTTCAAACAGGCTCTAATTCAAATTGTTTCAAAAGCCAGCTATGGTGTTATGTTGCTTTCCAAGTTTGCAGCTAATGCATCACTTCAAACTCATTCTTTATGTGAGCCCCCCTGTTTCTTCCACGCTTCCACAATTTCATCATTTAAAAGAGAGTTTACTACTCAAGTAATGTCAACACATATTTTGGATTAGCACACATAATCTAGGTATTAAGGGTGTGTTTGGTATGAAGAAAAATAATTTTCGAAAATTTTTTGTCAATTTTCTCATGTTTGGTTGGCTTAAATATTTTGGAAAACATTCTCCTCCAATTGAAGAAAAATATTTTCCTTATCTAGACAAGGAAAAATATTTTTCAAAACTCTTTCTCAACCTTCCCCACCCCACCCCCTCTCTCCAGATTTTTTTTTCTTTCAAAATTTCAGTTTTCCATTACCACCCACCCTACTGCCCTCCACCCCACCCCACCCGGGAAAAAAATTATATTTTTTTAACTTATTTTTTTTTGCAATTTTAAATATTTATTTTTTTGTTTTTCTGCACCACCCATCCCCACCCGCCCTACCCCATCCCTTACTGCCCCGCCCCCCACCCTGCACAATTATTTTTATAACTTTTTTTTGTAATTTCAATTTTTTGTTTTTTTTCATTTTTCTTCCCTCCTCCC
>ML274071.1:0-27146 GCA_005239495.1 Nicotiana undulata | reverse complement strand
CCCCCCCCCGGAAAAATATACTTTTAATATATTTTTCAGGTTTAGTTTTTATTTTTCGTTTTAAAGGTTCAAAATTTTACAAGTTCCAAAGTCATGAGTTCGGATGTTTATATGTTTTGAAGTTTACGAGTTTAGAAATTATAAAGTTTACGGGTCGAAATTTCGCGGTTATGAAAGTATAGCGGTTCGAAAGTTTATGAAATTTGTGGGTTCGGAAGGTTGTTGGTTCGAAAGTTTATGGCTTCATGTTTATTATATCTAAATTACTTATGAATACTCTTGAGACGTCATTTTTCTTAATTTGCATACCAAACACCGTAAAATGAATAAGATTACTACTTATTTATTTTCTTTAAAAAAATCTTGAAAATTTTATTTTCCACGAAAAATATTTTTCGTTATACCGAACACACCCTAAGTTTTGCATTAATAATTGGGTTTGATCTGCATCTTTTTGTTTCCGGATCAGTAAGACAATAATATAATAATGAGTTTTTTTACACGTTTGATTCCTTTTTAACTATTATTTATAAAAATAGCACTATTTATTGTTTATTTCATAAAGAGCATTTTTTTCATTAATAGCACATTATAAATATTAAGCTCAACATCTAATAAGTTAATTGACTCACTAATCACGGGAAGTACTTTTTTTTTGTCCATCTCCATTCTCCATTTACAACATTCATCTTCTTCACTCCATTTTTTGAAAATCTGATGCATATCTGAATGCCACCTAAATCAAGATGTATTGATTTATATATCTTTTATACTTTGTATATCAAGTATCACTTTGATTCAAAATGTATTTAATGTATGTAATTTTTGTATATTTTATTTGTGAAGTGCCATCTTATTTTAAGAAGTATTTTTAATGTATATTTCAAATATATTTTATATGTCAAGTGCCATTATATATATATATATATACACACACACAATCTTAATTAAATTTAAGATATTTTTTTGTGTATATTTCACATGTCTAAGTGTCATCTTAATTGAAGATGTATTTTTTATGTATATGTTTTGTATATTTATATGTGTTAATTCAAATATTTTTATAAATACGTATTGTATATATTAACGTATATTATTATCGAAATAAGATCTTTATGTTAAGAAAGGAAGAAAGAAGTAAGAGAAAAACTTAAGAAAGATAATTAAAAACAAAACGAATGGAACAAATTTAAAAAATATATTGGCTCCAGCAGAAAACAAAACTAAGAAGACGAAGAAAAAGAAGGAAATCTAATCAATAAAGAGAAAAAAAGAAGACATGATTTTTATACAAAAAATTATTAATTTTCCATTCAAATTGCTTATGTTTAGGGATTAATAATTAATATTCTTATTTTAATGGAACTGTGTGCTACAAATATAAATATTTTTCTACCATATCTATAATAATGAATTTAATGCTAAAAATTTATTATATTTCTTTTAAAGTATGACAGTTATGTAAAGTCCCCGATAATAATCCCCATAATATAGTAGTAGCAGCTAGCCAAGAGCCCAAACTAGTCCATGACCCAAACGACTACTTAATGTGACATCGTGCAGTCATCTATTCGTAACACAAAGAACCGACCAAATTCAATGTTACCTTTTGTAATAAATATACATAAATTATATATTAATTTTACACGATTATATATATATATATATATATATATATATATATATTATACATGAATTTTATTTATATATACATAGATATTATACTTTTGCCGGCTATTTTAAAATTAAGAAATTAGGTTGGTAGCTATCTAGGTTAATTTTTCTTAGATTAACACCAAAATACTTCCATTATTTTTCTTTTAAAAACAAAAATACCAAATGATGTAGATGAAAAGACACGTACAAGGTGGGAGATTTGCTGAAGATAATATAGTGGGTCTGGGGAGTTGATATTGCCGTTTGAGTCGTTTACAAGAAGATAATACATCGCACGTGAAAGTGATGCGCGTTAAAACCCTTTTTATAAATTCGAGCACGTCTTTGTTCATAGCCATAGTCCTCACAGAAACATCTTGCTATGCCAAGTCAGCCTTACTACACTCAAGATCACTAAGAGAATAGTAGGAAGAACACAAAAGAATTGTTAAAGGAAATTTTGTATTGGAGGGAACTTGAATTGCTTTTGCTTGATGAATTACAAATGGGTGGCCCCCTTTATATATTAGTCTCCTAGGGGCTAGAGTGTAAATATTAATTGTTACACAAGTCCTTAATATTTACAAATAAATACACCCTCTAGAATTTTCTACAAGTCTAGAAGATTCTAAGGACTTCCCTAGCAATTCCATAAGGATCTAGGGTCTTCCAAAGGAAATGTCCATACTTCTCTAGAATCTTCTCACAAATACTAGCCTTCCTCTTATGTAAGCTTCCACATGACATTAATATATGCCAAATGGCGCCTGCGTGGCATGATGACGTGGCGGGTCATCACACTCTCCCCTGCCTAATATTGTGATGACCACGGCGCAATGTTGCTGCATAAACTCTCGGATCTTATCTTTGAATTGCCACAAGTCTTCATATCGTTCCCACGTGGCCTCCTCCGGTGATTTCCCTTTCCAATGGACGAGGAACATAGTAGTGGCTTTTTGCCCTTGTTTTCGCTTGTCCTGTTAATCTATGATAGCCTCAATCTCCCTATCATGCGAGGAGGTGATAGTCATAGGTGCTCGACTTGATTGGACTCTACTCGGATCATCCTTATCTTCATGATATGACTTAAGCATGCTGGCATGGAAGACATGGTAGATCTTAAGATACGATGGCATGTCAAGCTTGTATGAGATCTTGCCCACCATGGCGACGATCTTAAATGGCCCCTCATACTTGCGAATCAGATTCTGATGCATGCCCCGTAGTGCCTTGAACTGTCTTGGGTTAAACTTTACCATGACCATGTCCCCAACTCTATAGTCCGTGGGACGCCGCTTACGGTCCCCAAACTTCTTCATCTTCTTAGTTGCCTTATCCAAATAGGACTTAGCAGTGTCAAGCTGCTCCTCCCATCCTTTGTCCATATGATAAGCCCCCAAACTCTTTCCCTCGAACGCGGCTAGTAATGAATGTGGAGTTTGTGACTGTTGACCTTTGGCTAGCTCAAATGGTGTCCACCCCGTGGACTCACTCCGTTGCAAGTTGAATTGGGCGATGTCTAGGAGCCTTGCCCAATCTTTCTGATGTGCGCTTACATAATGTCTCAAGTAGCATTCTAGTAAGTCATTGACCCGTTCCGTTTGTCCATCCGTTTGTGGGTGGAAACTAGTGGAAAAGTGCAGTTCCATTCCAAGCATGGCGAATAACTCTCTCCAAAAGTTTCTAGTAAAACGGGGGTCTCGATCACTGATAATATGCCTCGGTAAGCCCCAATACTTCACCACGTTCTTAAAGAATAGTTTGGCGGCTTCCTTGGCAGTGCAACCTGGTGAGGCGAGCATGAAGGTGGCATATTTGGAAAATCTATCCACCACCATGATAATAGTACCATAATCGTCGGACTTCGGTAGGCAAGTGATAAAGTCCATAGTCACGCTCTCCCATGGATGTTTTGCAACTGGTAGTGGCTCCAAAAGTCCTCCAGGTTTTTGTTGCTCAACCTTGTCTTGTTGACAAACAAGACAAGTCTGCACATAACACTCTATGTCATCCCGCATACGTGGCCAATAGTAGACTGACTCAACCAAGGCCTTGGTGCGACGTTGGCCTGAATGACCAGCCCACATTGTGTCATGACTCTCCCTTATGATCCGCCGTCTGATGTCTCCAAACTTAGGCACGTAGACCCGCCGACCTGTGGTAAGAAGTAGGCCGTCTTCGACCCAAAAACGTCTCGTATTGCCCTGGTTGGCTAACTCGATAAGTTGTTTGGCTGCTGGATCATGTTGCATGCCTTCTTTTATAGCCTCAAGAATGTCCTATCTTGTTGAAGTGATTGCAGGAAGTTCAGCTTTCCGGCTCAAGGCATCGACTACAACGTTACCTTTTCCCGGCTTATACTCCAGCACATAATCAAATTCGGCCAAGAAATCTTGCCACCTAGCCTGTTTTGGTGTGAGCTTCTTCTGCGTCTGAAAGTAGCTAGTAGCCACATTGTCAGTCTTGACCACAAATCTCGACCTCAGAAAATAATGTCGCCATGTACAAAGGCAATGCACAATGACAGTCATCTCCTTCTCTTGCACCGTGTAACGCCGCGTCTCATTTAATTTGCGGCTCTCAAATGCTATGGGATGCTTATCATGCATCAAGACATCCCCAATGGCAAAATCCGAGGCATTTGTATGCACCTCAAATGTCTTGGAAAAGTCAGGTGCCAAGACTGGCTCCTCTATTACAGCTGCCTTAAGGCCTTCAAACGCCTTTTGACAATGTCCGTCCAAACCTATGACTTGTTTTTCTTTAGCAACTCAGTCAATGGTGCGGCCTTTGCTGAGCAGCCACTGATGAACCGACCATAGTAGTTAACAAGGCCAAGGAAGGATCTCAACTCAGTTACCTTTGTAGGTGCCTCCCACTCCTGGATAGCACATACCTTAGCCTCGTCTATGCGTAGCTCACCATTGCTAATGACATGGCCCAAGAAGTGCACCTTTGATGGTGCAAACTCACATTTCTCCCTCTTGATGTGTAGCTCGTTCTCCCGCAAGACTTGGAAAACCTTCCTTAAGTGCTTCATGTGCTCCTCTAAGGTGTTGCTGTAGATGACATAGTCATCTAGGTGGACTACCACGAACTGATCAAAGTAAGGATGAAAAATCTTGTTCATAAAGGTGCAAAATGTGGCCGGTGCATTGGTTAAGACGAAGGGCATAACCAACCACTCAAAGGCTCCATATCTCGTCACTCATGCTGTCTTCGGCCCATCCCCTTCTGCAATGCGAACCTGGTAGTAACCCTTGTGAAGATCCACCTTGGTAAAGTACTTGGCTTGCCTAAGTCTATCGAACAAGTCAGCAATGAGTGGGATCGAGTACTTATTCTTCACTGTGATCTTATTAAGTGCTCGGTAGTCTATGCACAAGCGCTATGACCCATCCTTCTTCTTCTGGAACAGTAATGGCGCGCCGAAAGGTGCCTTTGATGGGCGAATGTGACCAGCATCTAGCAGCTCTTTCAATTATTTCCTGAGTTCCTCTAGCTCAGGCGGTGCCATACGATATGGGGCGAATGCGGGTGGCTTAACACCTGGCTCCAACTCAATCTTGTGATCCACCTCTCTTCTAGGTGGAAAGTGCTTAGGCAACTCCTCGGGCATGACATCTTTGTATTCCTCAAGCAACTTCTCTATGCAAGTGTGATGACCCCAAAGGGTCATCTTATGATTTAAGACTCCAATCCCGACTCGTTAGCCTTAAAAAAATATCTTATTAATTGTAGGATAGAAGAATTAATTTGTTTTATAGTTATTGGGCCTAAGCTAGTAGAAGAGAATTTATTATAATATATGATATAGTGTATTAAATAAGTGACTAGTGGGCCAAATACTCAAATACACATGTTAGTAGATTATTAAAAACGTTGGATGTAAATTGGGATTAAAAGAAACGGGACCAAGCCCATACATCACGCCAACCCATTTATACTATCTATGGTATTAGAATACGAGAATCGTTAGTGTATTTTATTGGGAGACAAACAATAGAAAAGAAAGAAAGAAAGTTGAAAAGTTTGACAACAAATTGGAGAATACAACATATTGACCTTAATTACGCCTCATATATTGATGAGTTTAGTTACTGTGAGCAAATTGGATTAGGAAAAGGAGCGCTATTTATATTTAGCGTTAGAAATAAGGATAAGAATTCAGTTTTGGGATTTTGGCATTATAGTGTACGACAAATTTGGTGCTAAGGTATTAATTCTATCTTCTTTCTTTTCTATATCTATGATCTTAATTAATAATATATTATATATGGTATTTAGAATCCTGTGACTCAATAGTATGGCAATCAATATGATTATCGTTGTGATTCTTTTTTTCCCCAGAGAAGTAACAATGGTAGAATCTTAATAAACTAGAGATATTATGATAACTAGTGGACATAATGCTTTAGCTAGTAACGGGGAAGACTGCTTATGATAAGATTGACTTTTAAGGATTAGATACTGGTAAAGTTTGGAAATTTTAACATTGTATATCTTAAGGTGGCTACGGTGCATTAGTGGTGACCTTAATATATTAGCTATTGTTTCCGAAACTTTGCTCTTAAAGTTAAACGATTTTTCTCTGGTTATTATTATTATTTGAATCCGAAAACTAACTTGTAGAGATTTAATTGAATATTAAGTTTAAATTGAGGGTTTGGGTAGAATTAGGGAATTTTGTAAAAAAAATCAAAATTTTGACCTCGAATTGGNAAAGTTAGTTCCTTTAGCATTAGTTAATGATATTAAGTTAATTTTGATTAGATTCGAGCAAGTTAGAGGTGAATTCAAAAGGAAAAGCAATAATTGAGCAGTGAGTGGCCTGCGGAGTTGAGGTAAGTGTTTGGCCTAACTTTAGCTTGAGGGAATAGGACTCCCCACTTGTTTATTATGTGAATTGCATGGGCGTGGTGTATAGGTGTGGTGACGAGCATCTATGCACCACCCAAAGTGTTTTCTCGTTCCCCACTTATTTGATTATTGTCTTAACTGTTACATGTTCATTATTATTTCTATGATTATTTGGCCTTGTTGAATTGTTGTGACTATTTAGAAAGAGTATTTGTTGTTTGAATTGGTTTCCTCGTGATACAAATATGGCTGAGAGGTTTGGCATTGTTTTATGGAATAAATGCATATATTTTGATATTCTTGTTGGTTTCTTGGTTGAGAGGTTATTGATGAAGTCATGTGAAAAATACAGTTTATTATTTATAATGGTTAATTAAAAGTATTGTGAAAGGCTTGGCCTGAATCATGAAAGTTTGAAATAAATTTTTATATGACTGTGATAAGGGTGGACAAGAGGAACAAATATATATATATATATATATATATATATATATATGACTGTGATAAGGGTGGACAGGAGAAATAAATATATATGACTGCGATAAGGGTGAACAGGGATAATATAAATATATGACACTGATAAAGTAGGATATTTACATTTATATTTTACTGATTCTTCAAGAAAAAGAGAATCAAAGTTTGAAAAGCTAAAAATGTATATTTTACTACTCTTTAAATATTTTAGTACTATTGTGATTCAAAGTTAAAGTTTGGAACTCTAAAGAGATGTTTGAGAATTGTTATAGCTGAGTTATTTTATTTTATTTGGTTGCAACACTTAATTATCTATTTGTTTAGATTTCTTTCTTGCTCATTATTTATCGTTGTTAAAGATTATATTTTTGAAGCCCGACTTAGCTTCGTCACTACTTCGCCGAGGTTAGGCTCGGCACTTACTCAGTACATGGGATCGGTTGTATTGATACTACACTCTGTGCTCTTTTTGCACAAATCCAGGGACCATTCAGCAGTAGAGGATTCTAGGACGACTACCCGATTTCGTTTGGAGACACGAGGTGCATCTGCCAACGTTCGCAGATATCCGATAGTCTTCTCCTATATTTACATACACTGTTTTATATCATTCAGAACAATTACACTATTTCTTCAGACATTATTTGTAGTATTCTTAGTTGTTTGTGGATTGTGACACCAGACCATGGGGTAGTTCTAGAGTTGTTATTATAAATATTATCGTGGTTCGTTTCATTTAGTTGGTCAACTTTATTATATTATTTTGTGGTTGTTGGGAATTAATTTGATTAAGTTCATTTAATTTAAATTATTAATGCTGAAGTAATTAATTAAAAAAAATTAGTTAATCGACTTCTAACATTGGCTTGCCTAGCAAGTGTGGTGTTAGGCTCCATCACGATCACTAAGGTTGGGAATTTGGGTCGTGACAGCAAGGCGACAGTATCTCTTGAAAAATCTTGTCCTCTTCTAGACTTGCAATGGTTGCCAAGAATGTCGGGTCCCCTTTCTTGATCTCCTTGACAATCTGCATGGCTGAGAGTTGTGCTTGGATCTGTCTGTGTGGCATTAGTCATTGTAGGTACCATGCAAGCTCCTTCTCGCTCCATAAACAAGAGACGTTAGAGGTAGGGGTCGATCAAAGTATGACAATGTCTAAAGAACTCTTGCCCCAACATGATGTCAAAGATATCCATAGCGGTTACAGTAAAGTTTGTCATACCTTCACATGTTCCCAATTTACACCAAGGGCATTAGCTACCCCACTAGAATTTTGTAGCTCGGCATTCACGGTCTTGACGCGAGAGTTGGTTGGAGCAAGCTTCAATCCTGGTCTCTTTGCGGCAGCCTCTGTCACGAAATTATGAGTTGCTCCAGTATCCACCATTGCACGAGCGGGCTTGTTGTTGATGGTGAGATCCACGTACTGATTGCCATTCTCGGTAGGTTGGGTTGCTTGCTTCGTCACAGCACCACATAACCCGATCATACCCAACTGTGTGGTTCCCGAACTCTCTCCTTGCGGATGCTTCTTTCGTTCACGGACCATGGCACTAAGGCTCTTGAGGTCGGGACAATTCCTGAAGTCGTGCGGCCCTCCGCATATATAGCATCCCTTCTTCTCGGCCTGCGCCTTCTTCTCGGCGTAGCCCTGATGTCCACTCGACCTTTTGGAATCTTGAGTCTTGGAGTATTGTTGTTGTATCTCCTTGCCTTTGCCACGGTCTCCCCCATCTTTGACACTGTTAACCATTGACTCCTTGCCTTTGCTTTTATCGTTCTTTTCATGACTGAAATCTATCAATGATCCAGCCTCCACAATGGCTTGGTCTATATCCGCGACTTGCCGACGTTGTAACTCTTGTTTAGCCTAATTTTGCAACCCGCCCATGAAGTGGAACAACAAGTCATCATTGGTTAGGTTGGGAATTTGAAGCATAAGGGTAGTGAACTTCTTGACATAGTCACATATGCTCCCTGTTTGATTCAACTCCCTAAGCTTGTTCCTTGCCTCGTACAAGACATTGTTTGGGAAGATTTGTCGCTTGAACTCGGCTTTGAATTGATCCCACGTACTAATAGTACATAGACCTCTATCCACGTCGTCCATCTTCCTTCTCCACTATAGCATGGAAGTCTCTGAGAGGTACAACACGACAATGTTGATCTTGGCCTTGTCGTCCCTCACTTTTCCGTGCCTGAAGTAGTTCTCCAAGTGCCCAAGGAAGTTTTCCACTTCATGTGCATCACGAACACCTTTGAACACCAGGGGTTTAGGAGCCTCGATCTTAGCCTCCCTCGTCACCCCAACATTGCTAGCTGCCTCGGTCACGCCAGCACTAACATGCTCCTCGAGTGACTCTATCTTTTCCTTCATAACATCGATAGTACTCAAAGCCTACATGAGTCTGCACTCTAAGGCAGTGATGGTTTGCCTTAGTTCCATCTCAGTCTGTGTACGTCCTTCCAAGTCATTTTGGATACTCTCAATCTCTTCAATAGTGTGCCCCTCAAGAACACTAAGGATGCCTTCCATCTTACCCAAACATTGGCCAAAGATCTCCACCGTGTTTATCCCCACGTTCATCTTCATCACCCACTCTTTACCGAGCGAGACGTCCTCATGCAGGACCTCCATTTCATCCTGGCTCGCCTCAATGGTAGATGGTTCTTGGGATGTAAGCCTTTCGTTTGACACCACCTCAGATGGCACCTCCTGGCTCTTGTTAGTGACATTCCTCTTTCTGTTACGTCCGCTCTTGCCAACAGCATCCTGGTTGACTTTGGCTTAGGTGTTGGCAACATTAATTTCTCCGTCGTTCGTCATTCCCTTAGTTGCAACCTTCACTCTGATACCACGTTGCCACGTCCTTAGTCGTTAACTAAGTACATGTGCGGCACTTGACAACTCGCTCACGATCTTGCACAACTTGCTCACGTTCTTGCTATGCCAAGTCAGCCTTACTACACTCAAGATCGCTAAGAGAATGGTAGAAAAAACACAAGAGAATTGTTAAAGGAAGTTTTGTATTGGTGGGAACTTGAATTGCTTTTGCTTGATGAATTAGAAATGGGTGGCCCCCTTTATATACTAGTCTCCTAGGGGCTAGAGTGTAAATATTAATTATTACACAAGTCCTTGATATTTACAAACACCCTCTAGAATTTTCTACAAGCCTAGAAGATTCTAAGGACTTCCCTTCCATAAGGATCTAGGGTATTCCAAAGGAAATGTCCATATTTCTCTAGAATCTTCTCACAAATACTAGCCTTCCTCTTATGTAAGCTTCCACATGACATTAATATATTCCAAATAGCGACTACGTGGCATGATGACGTGGCGGATCATCACACTAATCTCCATCATTCAATAGATCTTACTAACCTTTCCCTCAATGGCCTTTGCCAGAAAAAGCAAAATTAAAGCACTTCTAGTCTTATGTTTTCTTTTTTCCTTGTGATTATTTCGGATAACATCTGATTAGGGTTGTATAAAAGAAACCGACAAACCACATCAAACAGATAATCCGAGTCAAATCGAGAAGGAAAACTCGAATGGTTTAGTGTTAGAAAAAAAAACCCGATCATAATTGGTTTCGTTTTGTTTTAACTAAAAAAAGTTAAACCGAAACCAAACTAAACCGACATTATGAGTGTGTTTGGTATNCCCTCCCCCTCCCCCACGCACCCCCGCATCCCCACCCCCTACTCCCACTTCGGACAATTTTTTTTTTTATACTTTTTTTGTAATTTTAAAATTTTTGTTTTTTTTTTCTACGCCCCCACCCCTGCCCCCCCTCCCCCCGAAGAATTTTTTTTATATGTATATATTTTCAGTTTTACTTTTTTAATCTTTTGGTTTACAGGTTCAAAATTTTACAAGTTCTAAAGATATGAGTTCAGAGGTTTATGTGTTTCGAAGTTTATGGGTTTAGAAATTATAAAGTTTACGGGTTTGAAATTTTGCGGTTTCAAAAGTTTTGGGGTTCAGAAATTTATGAAATTTGTGGGTTCCGGAGGTTGTTGGTTCGAAAGTTTATGGCCTCAAGTTTATTGTATCAAAATTATTTACGAATACTCTTGAGAAAATATTTTCCTTGATTTGCATACCAAACACCAGAAAATGAATAAGATTACTACTTGTTTTCCAAGAAAATATTTTTTTGGAAAACATTTTCCTTTATACCAAACACACCCTATATGTATACAAGTTTTAAAAATAGTTTATACATAAAATATTTATTGCAATGTAATTTATGAATATTTCTTAAACTTTTTCCTAGTTCTCTCTTTTAACATATTATTTTAAGCTTGGACTTAAAATTTTAAATCGTCCAATATGTTATATAGCCCATAAATATTAGTAATTCATTTAAAACCCAAAGTAAAACCAAATTAATTTTAGTGCTAACAAAAGCAATTCAATTCAATACTGAGAATAATAATGTATTGGATATCTAATATTTTTAGTTACCATTGGTTTAGACAGCGAAAATACATAACTTATTTTTTTATTTAGTCATGTATGTAATACTTAATACTTATTAGTCGTACTTATTTTAGAATGACTTAATGCATTTAGATTATGTTCATTTTCGTTATTAATTAGCTATATTTGTTATATGCGATTTTATTATTTTTATTGTTGAATATTTTAGTATAATATCTTGACTCATCTCACATGTGTTATTTTTTTTATGTAACACCTTATATAGTTGTATTATATTAAGACTAAAGAAATATTTGAAGCACTAGTTATATATTTTATGCTAAGAAGATTTTACCGAAAGAAAATCTAAACCAGCCCAAGCTATACATACATCTGATATCAACATTATTATGAAAAAAGAAAAAAAAAAACTATGACGACCCGACATGTCGTTTTGAGTATCTGCACTTCGTTCGGTATTTTGAGGCCTCGAGTATCTCCATGTTATGTTAAGGGACTTGTTGGCATGTTTGGACGTGGTCCCGAGGGGCTCGGGTGAGTTTCAAATAGGTTTGGTTTGCGTTGCGCTTGTTTTTCTTATGTTTTAACGTCGTTTCTTTAAGCATAAATGGTACCAAATTAAACAAACGAGCTCCGATTTCTGTTTTGATTGAAGCATTAGATCCGTATCGTAATTACAGAATTATAGCAAAAAGAATCATCAAATTTGGACATCAAATGAGGAATTTATGATCATTTTACTAAAAATTGGGTTGCCAATTTTTTTCCAGATTAATTACAAAATTGCCACTAAATTCGTATTTAAAAATCTGCACTATTTGTAAATATTGAAACCAACATATCTCCTTCGTTATAAGGTCAAATTGAGTGATTCGCCTAACTTGACTAAAATTTCACAAGAATTTATTGGAGGCATAAAAAGCGAGTTTAGGGATCGTTTGGTACGAGAAACGAGGCAAAATAGCTGGCAGTAAAATAAGAGTTTGTTAATTCGGTCATATTTTGAATTGGGGAGCTCAGATTTGGGTGATTTCGGAGGCTATTTTCACCATATGGATTGGGTTTTGAGACGTTCGGAGGTCACTACGCGCGTGATGGCATTTTTGGAGCATCGCTTGGCTTGCTCGATATTGTAATTGACTTGTTCGAGGTAAGTGTTTTGCCTAACTTTATTGAGGGAATTTTTTCTCCTATTTGTCATTGTTTACTACATGCGGGGGTGATACATATATGAGGTGACGTGCATATATGTATGTTCCAGAGCTTATCATATTCGGGGGTAGATGACGTTGTAATTGTGTTTTATAGAATTACGTAATTTCCTTGCTTCGTTTGATTTACAGATATTAAGAACGTAGTATAAAATGTTAGAAACAAAGACCTAGCCTAAGATAACTTGATCAAATTTGATAGAATTCTGGAAAAGATGAGAAAAAGAAAACAACAAGAATCAAATAGTTCTTTTTTTTTTTTTTACTTTTAGTCTGCGCCAGAAATTATTCACATTCAGTAGCCGAAAAAGTGTATAGTATTTGTAAATTTTTTGTATATAACATACAAATTGTATATATATACAAAAAAATATACATTTTTCGACTATTATTTTAAGAGTGGTTATACAATGCCATTTTTTCAATCAAATGTCACTATATTTGAAAGACTCTTGCTAAAGATATTAAAAAACTTCTTGTTTTCCGAGCTAATTTCATACAACCAAAATTCCTATAATATTGGTTATAATCCTCCAAAGAAGCTTAGCATGGATTTCGTCTAACGAAGATGCCAATCAATAAGTCGTTATCTTTAGCTTTGATGCGGGAAATTCTTTCATTTAAATATCAAAGTACTGTATATATAAGGGAATAAAAATAATTTAGTTTGTCATAATCCTTTCTTTACTATAAGGAAAGAAGTTCGCTAAGGTTATTGTATATGACAAATTTAAATTTGCATAAAACTTAGTATTAAATATACCCCTCTGTTTCCAATTGATATGAAATAGGTTTACATAGATTGAACTAGTAATATAATATTATAATATTCTACGAATCCGGGAAACTTGGAAAAGAAGGCGTGTAACTGCAAAAGTGTACGAGGAAGGAAATTGGAAGAAGTCTCAAACGCTGAAATTGACCACTTCCTTTGCTCCAAAGTAGCAAAAAAGAAAACAAACATTTCACTCACACTGATCATGGGAAACACACTGCAAAAACTAGGAAAAAATCATTCACAACAAAACCAAGAACACGAATTGCCAGTGACAGTATTACCAAATGAACCTCAAAATCTCACCTGCGAAATTTGTATCGAGCCTATGTTGTTACCCAACAGAAATTTCAAGAACCAAAATCTCTGTGTTCATCCATTCTGTACCGACTGTATCATTAAGTATATCACTATCAAGCTTGAGGATAACATCGGCAACATTCCATGTCCCTCTCTGAATTGTAACCAGCTTTTGGACCCCATATCCTGTCGGAATCTCGTTGATCCCCAGCTGTTTGTTAAATGGTGTGACGCGTTGTGTGAGTCTGCAATATTAGGGTTGGCGCGGTGTTACTGTCCAAATCAGAATTGTTCCGCTTTGATTTTGGATGAGTGCGGTGGGAATGCAAAGCGATCGAAGTGTCCAAATTGCAAGAGGTTATTTTGCTTTAAGTGCAAGCTTCCATGGCACGCTGGATTACGCTGTGGGGAACTTAGGCATAGAAACGACGTCGCTTTTCGCGAGCTTGCTAAGCATAATAATTGGAAGAGGTGTCCTCAGTGTCGCTACTTCGTTGAACGTATTCAAGGTTGCAACTTTGTCCGTTGCAGGTTCGTTTGCTGTTTCCTCTCCTCTTTCTTTTTTTAGTATAAATTCTCTGTATTCTTTGCTTACTGTTATATGTTAATAGAGATATATGAAAACTCTCATGTTTAATTGGGATGGATTACAACTTCTAGGGATAGGATTAGGGAGTGTTAAAACCCTATGGTGGGCTTTCTACGGTACTCATCCGGATTAGTTGTAAAACTAGCACGGGCTAGCCATTTTTCGGACTGGTCATTCAAAAATAGTCAGCGCTTGTAAAGTCATTGGAAAATAAGCACTATTTTGCTGCAATACGGAAAGTTCCAGCATAATATACTGGAGATCGGTGCACCTCTGTATGAACTTCCAGTATATTATGCTGGAACTCCAACACGCGGAAACCAACATAATATAATGGAGATTGGAGCGCATGTGTATGAACTTTCAGCATATTATGCTGGACCGGTATATTATACTGGAACTCCCCTATGTTATGCTGGAAATCCAGTATATTATACTGAATATATGCTGGAGTTCCAAGATATTATACTGGAATTCCAGTATATTATGCTGAAGTATTTTTCGGATATTGAACAATGTTTTCGTTCAGAGTTATCTTTATATGAAGGATGGCTAAATTTCGATTACTTTTGAAATTGTGGCTATTTTGAATGACCACTTGTAAATCTATCTAGTTTTGAATTTCTCCCATGGACCAGTGGGTACCTGAAGCCAAATGATTAAACAAAAAAAAGGGATTTGGGTGAAACAATCATGCAAATATTTGGTATTGAATTGAAATGGGTCCAAATAGCAGAAGTTTGGGATTGAGGCACAGGTGATTGATTGATAAACTCTAGGAAAATAATTGTGGACAGCACAGAAAAGGCAGAATTACATTTATAACCAAAAGAAAGAGAGAAAAATGCAATTTTAATGCCTCCCCTGCATCCAAGACTCTCTGAAGTTAGCTGTTGTTTGGTAGCAGAATGGTTAGCTATCTTTTACTATAAACCTAGTCAGTAAATTTTTTAAGACCTGTATTTCTTCCTCGTGGCGTTTCAGTATCTGCCTAGCGGACTTGAAAATGGTGTAATATCGATTATTTGAATCAGGAATTGCATATTTCTATATTTTCATAAATAGGGATGAACTGCTAATATGCTGCTGATTAGTGAGCTTCAAAATAATCTAACAATTATAAATGCTCTACATACAATGTTAGTCTACAGGTACAAAGGGTACAAGGAGTTGCCTATGGAAGCACTCTATATTTTCTGAGCGTACTTGTACATCTGTAATATGAGCCACCGAATTGTCTTATACATGATTAATACAACAACAACAACAACCATCCAGTAGAATCCCACTAGTTGGGTATGGGGAGGTAGAATGTACGCAAACCTTACCCCTACCCCGAAGGGATAAAGAGTCTGTTCCCCGGGAGAACCTCGGCTCAGAGACTTATACAGGATTAATATGATCAGAAAATTACCTAATACATGATTAACTGAATGCTTCTTTCCTCACCACTTGACATGTTTACTTTTCAACTATGTTCACTTCTCCGCATAAGTTTATCCGCGGAATAAACATGGGAGAAGTCAGTAGCTATGAACGCTGAGCATGGAATTTCATGTGAGAAACCACAAAACGGAAAAAGAAAAGAAGAGCCTATGCATCCAAATAAATGATATGGGAGGAAAAGAAGTTGCTCTATATATATATATATATATATATATATATATATATATATATATATATATATTTCTTCTGGTTTTGTTCAGTTCTGAGGCCTTAAGCTATATATTGTTTGAATTTGATTGAATTTTACACTTGTGCTTTGTTAAAAAATTGCACTCTTTTTGGAATTCAAAAAACTAACTCTCTTTTATATTAAACCATAAGAAGCAGATAAAGATTTCAACTTTAATCGGATTCTCTTCTCATCTGGATGTAGGTGTGATGCCTATTTCTGCTACATCTGTGGAAGACGAGCTAATGGGCACTCGTGTGATTATTGTAATTCTAGGTGCTTCAAATTTACCATTACTCTTGTTATTATCCTACTTTTCTTTTTCCTCTTTTTGAAGGTTTAAAAACTAGACTAGTGTATACATTTATTACTTTGAGGTCCAGTGATAAATATTAGAATATTTGCTCGTTGTGTGCACTTGAGGCAGAGAAAACAGCATAAACAGAAACCATTAGGAAGTTTGTACAGATAGAATAAGAAGTTCTGAATGTTTCCATAAACCTCATCACCTATTTCAAATCTTGATACAAATCAGAAGCTATGTCACAATGTATAAACATCCTGATATATGTGTTACCTAAGTTTAGCTGAATCCATCATTTTTTTTCACGGATCTTACATATATAGGTGAAGAATCACTAAATTTAAATCAACAATAAGTTATGGATCCATAATTTCAGAATTGCAATGAATTCAGTGGTTTCTACTATGTTGATATGCCAAATTTAGTCTTGTTAATAGTCCAATCAATATTTTGTTGGAGTAGCCAGACCTTTTCTTCACATGATTTAATGTTTGCTCCTATGCATATCTTCCATTCATCTGGTTTTTCCAGTTCTGAGGCCTTATAGAGGAAGCATGCATTATTAAAATAGATATATGTTGTTTGAATTTCGATTGATATTAAAACTATAAGTGGAGAAAAGGTTCAACTTTCAGGCGTGTTCCTTTAAATAATCTAATTCTCTTTTCATCTGGATGTAGGTGTGGTGCCCGTTCATGCTACAACTGCAACAGACGAGTTAATGGATACTCGTGTGATTGTGTTTATCGGTTCTTCAAAATTACCATATGTTTTTTGGTTGCTTTTGTTATTATCCTACTTCTCTTTTTCCCCTTGTAGAAGGTTTAAAAACTAGACTTGTGTATACATTTATTACTTTTGAGGTTTAGTGATAAATATTAAAGCATTTGCTCCTTGTGTTCATCGAGGCAGAGAAAACAACATAAACAAGAAAACAGAAACCACGAGGAAGGCTGTAGCTTTGACTTGAACAAGTAGTTGATCCTGTTTGTGTACTTCTTTGGGACCATATTCTTCATACATCCAGCTTTTTGCAATTGTCTTTTTACATGGTTCTGTTCTGCAAGCAAATTTTTTATTTTTTTACCTTATAGACTTAACAAGATTTCTCAAGTACTAATATGGAAATTCTAGGCAAAGGATTTGAAGGCTGATCAGGAATTGAATGAGGAGGAGGTGATGATAAGGGGAATAGAACAAATCAAAATTCCTAAGAAGCTGCAGCATGGATTTCACTGAATTAGCTATCCCAAGATGCTTACCGATACATCGCTATCTTTATGTTCAATAGAAGAATTTTTGTAATTTAAATATGAAATTCGCGTAAAAAGGGAAATAAATAATTCAATTTTAGTCATAATCCTCGTTTTTCCAATAAAGAAAAAAAGTTCTTTAACTCCTCTAGGACTAGAAGTCCTCTTCCCGTGTCCTATAAGTTTATTATATATGACAAATTTAGATTTGCATAACTAACTTATTAAATAATACTACTCCTTTTAAAACTTGTTACTGAATATTATTCTAAGTAGAGGACTCCAAAAAAATCAAACACTTCACTCGCACTGATCATGGGAAACACACTGCAAATACTAGGCAAAAACACAAATTGCAAGTGATAGAACAACCAGATGAACCTCAAAATTTCACCTGCGAAATTTGTATCGAGCCTATGTTGTTACCAAACAGAAAATTCAAGAACCGAAATCTCTGTGTTCATCCCTTCTGTACCGACTATATCATTAAGTATATCACTGTCAAGCTTGAAGACAACATCGGCAACATTCCATGTCCCTCTCTGAATTGCAACCAGCTTTTGTACCCCATATCTTGTCAAAATCTTATCGGTCCCGAGCTGTTTGTTAAATGGTGCGACGTGTTGTGTGAGTCTACTATTTTAGGGCTGACGCATTGTTACTGCCCAAATCAGAGTTGTTCCGTTTTGATTTTGGACGAGTGTGGTGGGAATGCAAAGCAATCGATTTGTCCAAATTGCAAGGGTTTGTTCTGCTTTAATGCAAGCTTCCATGGCACGCTGGGTTACGCTGTGGGGAACTTAAGGATGAAAACGACGTCGCTTTTCGTACGCTTGCTGGGCGTAATAAGTGGAAGAGATGTCCTAAGTGTCGCCACTTTGTTGAACGTACTGAAGGTTGCAGATTTATCTACTGCAGGTTAGTTTGTTGTTTCCTCTCCTCTTCCTTTATTAACTTAAATTCTCATCTTTAATCGGGATGGATTACAACTTCTGGGGTTAGGATTATACTGTTATGGAAGTTGAGTGCAAGTTCTTCGCATTGGCGAAGCCACGTGGTGATAACACATACGCCCTTCGTGGGGCATGAGTTAATTCGGATAAATAGGGACATTACACGTGGAAATGTTGGGATTTACAAAAATTTTAAAAAAAATAAACATTGAGTCGTTAGTCAATAATGGCATGGATGAGCCAAATGTGTAACAGCAGTACCATGAAATGAGCATTTTTTTAACGGATGACATGGATAGACCATTTCTGAAAGTTGAGTGGGATTTTTAGACCTTTTTCGTTGATTATATACAATTATATATATATAATATTCAAACTATGCATATATTATACATTTATCCACAAATATTGTTCATTTAAGGATTGGACGGATGGCTATTTGCGTTAATTCTTCAAAAAATAACATAAACAAGAAAACAGTCCCTTCAAACACATTTTTTATGTGAATTTTCCTGAGAAAAGAGAGTTTACTATTTAAGTAACGTCAACATACACTACCAGCTATTACTGTATGCGGAATACAATGTGAAATGACACTACATGTATCAGCAATATCTCAATAACTTCAAGTAAAGTGACAAAAGCCTTTTCAACTTGCTTAGCCTTTTGACATAAATTTGGTTGAAATTTGAAAAAAGAGTTTTTCAAGTTGTGTTGAAAAATAAAATTATGGTAGGACATACATTTTATTTGAATAAACTTGAAATTTTGTGAGTGGAAGAAAAAAATTCGCCCGAAAGCTGCCCTAAACCAATATTTAGAAACTTGAGAATATTTTAAAAAATTTCACCCAAAACATGATCATATTAACATCGGAAAAGGATTCAAAATGCCCCTAAACTATTGGAAAATATTTTAAAATACCATTCGTTCACCTATTGGGCTAAAAATACCTCTCCATCCACTTTTTTGGGTCACTTATGCCCTTTGACCGTTAGGTCAATGCTAAATTAAAAATATCATTATTCCTTTTGTGAAAATTAAAAAAAAATATTTGCAAAATATTTTCGCTTTCTTAAACTAATGCACCAATAGTCCACTAATTTAGTAACATCTTCTTCTTTTTTTCAGTATAAAAAAAACAATTCAATTTTTACAAAAAAAAATAATTAGTTTTTTATAGCATTTTTTTTGTAAAAACTGTAAAAAAAATTGTAAAAAAAAAAAAATACAACAACAACAACTACCCAGTAAAGTCCCACAAAGTGGGGTCTAGGGAGGGTAATGCGTACGCAGACCTTACCCCTACCCCGACAGGGCAGAGAGCCTGTTTCCAATCGACCCTTAGCACAGGAAAATAAAAGAAGCAAACCAAAGACAATTCATTAGTAACTCCAGCAGAAATCGCAGAAATAATAGCCTAAGTATGAAAATCATATAATAAATGCCATGTAAGGGTATATTAGCCAGAAATTACCGTCCGGGAACTTAATAAAATCCGCAAGCCATCTATGGTACACCCTACCCAACCCCCCCTCACCCCGGGGATGAAGAAAGAAAAGCTCTGGTACCCCCTATCATACAACCCTTATGTTAGACCTCCAGACCTTCCTATCAAGGGTCATGTCTTCAGAAATCCGCATTCTTGCCATGTCCTGCCTAATCACCTCCCCCAAATACTTCTTAGGCCGCCCTCTACCTCTGCTCGAGCCAACCACCGCAAGCCGCTCACATCTCCTCACCGGGGCATCAAAGCTTCTCCTCTGCACGTGCCCGAACAATCTGAGTCTCGCTTCCCGCATCTTCATGTCCTAATAAAATATTTTCGTTTTTCAAAAACTAAAAAAATATTTTCAACAAAAATATTTTGGTTTTGAAAGCCAGTATGACTTGCTTAGTAGAGAAATTTGGTTCTTAAATCATTAGAAAGTGAAGGTAAACCCTTAAAATTGGATAACAATTGAAGTTATAATGTGGTTTTAAGGATACGTGATTGCACTTAACACTAATTGATATATATGAAGATTAATAATAGTAATCAACATCAAAGTAAAACAAACCAGTGTTTGAACATAACTCAGCCCTCGAGTTAGAGTACCCTCGAACTGATTGGTACAAGAATAATTTAAAAACATAACAAGTTGATCAACAAGAATGTAAACGAGAAAGAGAATTATATTGCTTTGATATTTGTGAACAATGTGTCTTATAAATGATTGGAACCCCCCCCCCCCCCCCCCCCTTTTTACATAGTAGAGGAATTCCACATATGGTATAACTATAATTACAGCATGATTAGCTAATTAACCGTTTCTGATTTGATCCGTTTCAAAATTTATGCCATGATCCTCGACCAGCCACGGATATCTCGTCTTTCTGTTATTGTGCTATCTTCGATCTTACTCGATGTCTATCTCATTTGGATTCGATTGCTATTTGCCCCGATCTTGACAGGCACCTCGATTCTGAACTCGGTATCTTATCCCCGTGATTTAGTCTGTTCTGTTATGAAGTCGTCATTCGATGCAACCTCCCAGTCTCGGTCAAATAGTAAAATCGGGTGAGCCCCATTTTATCTGTATACAGATAGTCCCCTCATTTTTTAGAGTGTAATGACAAGAAACGTATTGAGCCTTCGATTTTTTACCTAGACCTGTTATGACGTCATCCCCGTGACGTAAGGGACGAAAGTGATCGAAACGTCCCGTCGATACAGTTTCCCAAACCATTAATGAGTGTCACTTCATGGTCGGTCACTAGTGCCTTTGAACCGTCGCCGTGAATCCTATAAATAAGCCATCTTCACATTGATTCAAATTTTATTTTCACTTTCCTCTAATCTCCAAAGCTTTTACATCACCTAAGTTCTTCCCTTCCATAAAATCTTTAGGTTTTGTTGCTAATCTTTTATCAAATATCAAATTCAATCATCTTCTTTCTTCTTCGAACTCAAACAAGAATGGCAAAAACATCCAAACAGTTCCCCAAAAGGAAAATACTTCTTCATCGCGGCCGACCGGTGACAAACATTGGTGGATCCGCGCCTTGAGGAGTGTGTTCCCGGAGGGCACGACCTTACTTCCGACTTTAAGATCAAGAAACTTCCTCGGTCCCTGGTCGATGCGAGCCAATGTCAAGGTACTTATGCTCGATAATTGAAAGCCACCTTAAGCAGGTAAAGAAAGACTTCAACTGGGAGGGAAAATAGGTGTTGATTCCAACCCCTGAAGAAGATATCACCACTCATGTGGAAGAGTTTCTAAGTGTTTACACATACCTTTCACACTGCCCCCCCCCCCTTCCCCCGATCCCGTCATCGTCCATTTTTTTCCCGCAAATATCAAATAACCTTGGTCTGAATCCATCGCTCCTTTTGGCGAATTGTCATTCTACTCTGATTCTTCTCGAGCAAAGTCGAGGGGATGTCTTTCACCCTCGACCACCTCATCAGATTGTACATCACCCGTCTCTATCGGGGCAGGCTAATAAAACTCCAGCGTCGAGCTACCAATGTGTTGTTCTCAAGCATAGATGCGAACAAGGATCGAGGCTGGATGTGACGGTTCGTTCGAGTGAGGACTTCCAACCTAATCCCGACAGAGAAAATGTCATTTCTTGAGAAATGGAACATGAATCGTAAGTATTATCTTACTGTTAGCTTCCATGTATTATTTCATTCCTTCTCTTTTTCTCATTAATGTCTTTTTTCATTATGTAAGTGGTTGCTTGGATGCTCGGTACGGTTTCTGACCTCGAGAGCTGCGTTTGGAATCTGGCCTTGACTTCTACGTACGCTGAGCGCTGATGGTGTGATCGGCAAAGGGCCGATGGGAGGCCAAGAATCATGGTAAGACTCTCTTTATATAATTGATGATTTGTTTGAGATGGCCTTCTTCTACTTATTTAATTTTCTCGTGTGCAGGCCTGGGCAAAGATGCGGTTATGATCCCTCATCTGGTGTGGAGGAGGCTTCGACCCCGGTCCGGAACCGGGAAGTATAAACAGAGGAAACGACCCTCAAACTACGAGGGTTCAAAGCCCAGGAAAAATCCGGTTCATAAGCCAAAGACATACACCATTGCCCTGTCGGTGGATGTACTTCCAACGGTTAAGAGAGGAAGAGGAAGAAGATAAAGACGATGGCTCGAAACTGGTGACCCGAGTGAAGAAGACCATCGAGGCCCCAAAGGCCGCTGAATCTGTGGTGGTTGATGAGATCCTGCCTCGAGCTGAGCGGGTCTTGGAGAAGGACTCAGGCAAAGCCCCCGAGTCTTCGGAGATCGAGGATTCCCCCCACTCAAATGAACAAACGGTGTGTATGTCTGAAGGGACAGGCCCTGAAGCCCTTCCAACTGAAGAGAACGCCCCAAGTGACTCACTTGGGGAAATAGTATCGGAGACTCGCCTACTCACCCTGCATTTTCCGAGGAGGCGATCTCCAAGTACCGACCGGAGCTGAGCCGATGTGAGGCCGATCTCCAAGGGCTCACGGAGGAGAAAAATACCCTCAAACTTCTCAGCAGGCAGAAAGAAGAGGATATTAAGGACCTCCAAGCCGAGTTGGCCAAGGCTCACAAAGATCAGACCGACCTGATCGAGCACGTAATGAAAATCTTAAAAGCGCATGTGCTCGATTCAGGAACAGTGGCTAAAATTTTAATCTTACAGCTGCAGCAAAAGGTCGAGAGGATCGAGCAGTTCCGCGAGGAGGTCAACATGCTGAAGACGGAGACCTTGGGGTGGAAAGAAAGTATGGACCGCTCTGTTGCAGAAAAAGAGGTTGTTCGAGCCCAATTGCCATAAGTCGAAAGTCAGCTTCGAGGCATGAAGGAGAAGAGCTCAGCTCAAGCAAGGAAAATAGAGGAGCTCTGGGTCGGTTGGCTTTCGAACTTGCAAAGGCCAAATCTGAAGCCGAAAAGGCAAAGGCCGAGGCATAGGTGATCGTGGTTGTCTACCGAGCCGATGCTGAAGCCGCTCAAGTCCTAGCCAGAGAGGCTACCGAGACCTCTCAAACTCGAGCACATTGTATTGTTAAACTCGCCAAATGCCAATTTCGGAGGGAAACCCTCAAGGAGATCCACACTCGAG
Organism: Nicotiana undulata; assembly: GCA_005239495.1. Classification (NCBI taxonomy): domain Eukaryota; kingdom Viridiplantae; phylum Streptophyta; class Magnoliopsida; order Solanales; family Solanaceae; genus Nicotiana; species Nicotiana undulata. The sequence goes on along the minus strand of ML274071.1, from coordinate 3,558 downwards.
GTTTTAATCTTACCGATGAGATAGTAAGATCTAAAGAGCATGAAGATGATGCTAGGGCGTTGGCCTCTTCTGACGATGATGATGATGATGAGGGCACCGAGAGCAGGTCTGAGAGTGGGCGGACCCCGATGGAGAAGCTGCCCCCGAGAATAGGTAGGAGCCTTAGTATTTTTTTTCTTTTGTGTAGGACCCTGATCGGTCCTTTGTAAATATCTTCATATGTATAAAACATTTTCCTTTTTCTCTATCTTGTCTTTATTTCGACTTCTGTCTTGTGAACATTTTACTTCATTTATGCCTCCATGCCTTATGAAGAATTTTCTCTCTAGTTTGAGACTTAGGCAATTAGACCGAAGTCGGACCAGTGTAGTCTTTATAATCGAGTGAGTACTTGTTCGAACTCGAAGTAGAGTGACCTTAGGTTTTAGTTGAGTAAGGACGACTTCTCGAACTCAAAAAATAAAATGGCCATTGGGCTCTTGAATTAGGCCGATACAGCCTCAAAAAGAGTTAATCATATAAGAATTTGTTGTGCCTTGGCACGAGATAAATCTGTCCCATTAGGTTTTTGGGGGTTATTATTATCGAAACCCTTTGCTTTGTTATGCCTTAGCATAAAATTGTTCGAGGGTTCGAACAATTCGATACCCCTTAGTGTTTTTCGAGGGCTGACGTTGTCGAAATTGGGCTGACGTTGTCGAAATTAGTAAAAATAATATTACACGTGGAATTAATCAAGTGGTTGACATGGCAAGCCACGTGGATCATTGGAAGAATGACAGCTGGAGGAAAACTTAGAAAGAGATACGAAGTAAGTAGATACGAGCTAAACACCCACGAGATGACTAGAAACGGGTGCTCGAGTCTATTCAAAGAGTTGAAGAGACACACTCAAAGTGAAACAGGACAGAAAATATGGCAGATTCATAGATCTTCAATCAATGAGTTCAAACGTTACAGAATCTTCACGAAACAGTTATGATTTCCTATTGTAACGTTTCATTAATGCTCAATCATTAAGAGGAGTAGACGTTGTACTTGAAACTCCCTATAAAAAGGAAAGAAATATTATTTGTATGGACACATTCTGATCACTATTGGAATATATTTTACATTCTTGTGCTTTATATTAGTTTCTTTACTATTCTCAGTTCTTATTTCCTTTACTGTTAATATTAATTTTCTTGATTATCATAAGCCCGAGTACTTCTTAATATAAGCTTTGACTAAGAATCTGATTCTTTGGTTAAACACGAACCGTGTTAGTTTGGCCGTAGCCTTGAGATCTGCCTCTTGGGCTTGTTTCCCTAAGTGGGGTGGCCTTGGCCTATAAAACCGAGGATTGCCTTTTTAAGATCTTATGATCTCGAGGCTTAGTAATTCGATCATGTCAATTTATTGGTCGGCAGTCCCCGAGTATGAGTAAGTTGTTTGAACTTCAGTTGTGATCAGCCCTTAAGCTAGTTTCCACAATAGATCATAAGTGTGAAATTGTAAAGTATAAGTTTTCTAAGGCATGAAACATTTGGTAAGGAAAAATACTTCTTTCAATAGATTATACATGCGTACATGTTTTGCCATTAGGGATCGAGTAATCTACATGGACACGGTTCATTCGACCATTTGGCCCTTTATAAAATTTACCTATCGAGACCCTATTGACACGAAGTATTTTTCTTTTAATCATCCGAGGGTGATTCCCCCCAGTATTCGAGGTTGATTATAAATTAGCCTTGAATACTGTTGAATTTCTCTAAGTTAGCACGAACAATGGTTGCCTCGTTAAAAACCTTACCGGAAAAACCCATTTGGGACAAAAACCGGTCTAAGGGAAAAAGAACGCAACGCGTGCTTTCAGACCTAAGGACTTCATGTTGAAGAATGCTTCGATGTCTCCGAGCAGAACACCTGTAATCGGTTAGCATAAAATATAAATGAAAATGGAGAAGGTCATACCTTAGCAATAATATCGTTTGAGGAGTAATATGTTCCAATTATTTGGTAATTGTTCGTCGTTCATCGTGCCAAGTTTGTAGGATCCCTTTCCGACGATGTTGAGGACCTGATACGGTCCCTCCCAGTTCAGGCCAAGTTTTCCTTCGTTAGGAGCTCGAGTATTGAGTATGACCTTTCTCTAAACCAAGTCCCCAATTTTAAAGTGTCGAAGACTGGCTCTTCGATTGTAGTACCTTTCGATCCGCTGCTTCTGTGCAGCCATTCGAACAAGGGAGGCTTCCCGTTTTTCATCTAGCAATTCGAGGCTTGTATTCATAGCCTCGTTATTTGACTCGTCCATTGCATATCGAAACCTGACACTAAGTTCCCCGACTTTGACCGGAATCAGAGTTTCGGCGCCATATACTAAAGAGAACGGTGTTTCCCCTGTACTGGATTTTGACATTGTTCGATGCGCCCAAAGGACTTCGGGCAAAATTTCTCTCCATTTTCCCTTAGCATCGTTCAATCGTTTCTTTAGATTTTGAATTATGGTCTTGTTTGTCGATTCGGCTTGTGCGTTCCCACTAGGATGGTATGGCGTTGACAGGATCCTTTTTATTTTGTGATCTTCGATAAACTTTGTCACTTTGCTATGGACGAATTACTTTCTATTATCGCATACGATCTCGGCAAGCATCCCGAATTGGCATATAATGTGGTCCCAAATGAAGTCTATGACTTCTTTCTCTCTGATTTTCTCTAAAGCATGTGCTTCAACCCACTTAGAGAAAGACCTAGTCATAAACAAAATAAATTTAGCTTTACTTGGGGCCGATGGGAAAGGGCCGATGATATAAATTCCCCGTTTCATGAATGGCCGTGGGGATAAGAATGAGTGGAGTTGCTCTCCGGGTTGATGAATCATTGGCGCATACCTATGACATTTGTCGCACTTTCGGACAAACTCTTTTGTATCATTTTCCTTATTGCCCCAATAGTATCCTGCTCTGATGACTTTGTGAACCAATGATTCGGCACCAGAATGATTCCCGCAAGTGCCCTCGTAAATTTCCCGTAGGACGTAGTCGGTGTCTCCGGGACCCAAATATATTTTCAACGGTCCATCGAACATTATTCTATATAGTGTTATGTCTTCAACCAATGTGAATCATGCGAACTTCGTACGTAGAGTCCTCGATTCCTTAGGATCCGATGCAAGCTTCCCGTATTTTAGGCTAATTGATATATTTATTCCTCTAATACCAGGTTAGAATCGTGGAGTTTATTTCGAGTGGCCTTCTTCGATTACTGACCTTGCAAGTTGTACGACAATCTCTGAGCTAATTTCTTCGTCTTCGGCCGATGACCCTAAATTTGCAAGGGTATCGGCCTCATTGTTTTGTTCTCGAGCTACATGTTATAGGGTCCATTCCTTAATGTCACGACCCCAAATCCTAACAGGTCGTGATGGCGCCTATCGTGGAACTAGGCTAGCCAATCATCACCTTATTGCGCTTTTGTTCAATTATAATAGTTCACAATTAAATAATAAGCAAGCAATCACATCATAATTTATAAAATTAAGTATTAGCGTTCCCATATTAACCTAAACAACCTCCC